>WURT03169768.1:0-10506 GCA_009936505.3 Holothuria glaberrima | reverse complement strand
TAACATTTGATTGTTGAGGAGAAAATTGGTTATAAAGTTTAAAGAAAAACAAAGGACTGCTCATTAATGTGAGGCTACGGTATCATATGTGCTTGCTTCAAGTTCACTTTCTGTTGAAAATGTGACAACGTGATCTGCTAATATCTTGAGAACCAAACGTCAGATTTCAATGGAAATTTCACCAGATTGCTTAGAATAAGTACCTCTCTAATATATCAAAACTTGATTTGAGCTTAGACCCTTCTTTTAATGCTTTGGAGGCATTCAAAGCAGATGTCCTACAGGGGTATGCAGAGACACAAAACTCCATGATATGGCATGTGGAGTGGTCATAGTATGCTGTAGATGTTATAACTCACAAGGAGGATGAAATGAACAAACACAGAATAATAAACTTATCAAACAGAATAATAAATTAGGTTCCTTGCATTTTAAATTTTTTTGATTATTGCAGTTTTAAATGAAATTTTGTACTGAGGTCAACATAATGTACAATGCAGTGACTCTTTGGTGAATTTCCCAACACAAAGAAAACTGAATCCAGAATCAACAAGCTAAACATGTTCATCTTGCACCAGGTATTAATGAAATGTTTAACTTCTCGTTTAAATACAATTAATCCTTCCTCCTTATCTGACTAAATGTTACATATGATTCCTTGCAAATACAATACATTCATTGTAACTTGAGTATCATTTCATCCAAACAGGATTAAAAGGAAAGGACATTCTGTGTTGTATTTCTCCGAGAAGTGACATTATGGGATATTTTGGACTATGGGAAGGAACAGTTGGGCTAATATTCAGGGGGATGAAGAACCAGATCTGCTGGTAAATATGATTTTTCACTTCCCCTAATTTCATTTCTGGGAAAGGGAGGACACAGGAAGGTGAACTGATGTGTAAGAACATGAAAAAACCCCTTGATCACAGGGGAAAGAGAAGGGTTTCTCATCATGTCTGCTTAGCAACACCACTTTATGGAAAGGAGGAAACAAAACCACAACCTGTTCCAGGTGATAACATTTTACCAAGTTAGAATAATTTACTTCACAGATGCATGAAAAACATGTAACATATTTTCTGTACAGATTTCAATCTGATGTTTTTCCAAGTCATTGTACCAAAAAGCTATTACAGTGTGAATATTCTACTCACCTTGTAGACAGGCATACAAATAGCATCGATGAAACCCACTTGCATCTTTGGGAGTTCATCTTTCTTTTTCCTGTCCATCATTGCCTATCAGAAAAGATATTTTCAGACAAATGCACTGATGTTTTAGAGACATTTTATATGGAAACCCCCAGCAGGAAGTATCTACTCACTGCAGGCCTTCCCTGGCCCATAAAAGTTATCTGCCTTTAAAGGAGAGGTGGTGTCTCATATGATTAGGAATGCTGTAACTTCTAACCTTAATATTAAAGGATCATGGAAAATTAAACAGAGTATCACAGTTTACAGAAACATAAACTTGATAAGTATCTATATGTAGTAAGGTTAAAAGTAGGGTGAGTGGTGGGATGAACCTAAGACCTGAGTCAATTCTGTAATCTTACACATGTATATTAGCCCTAAATTTGACAAAGTCACATCTTACAATGCAAATTATATCTTGGCAAAATATTTACCTCAAACAACTAATGAATTCTTAAATCGATCGTTCAATGATAAAGACTGCGACTCAATTTTTGGAATATCTCTGGACCACAAAAGGTAACAGCCAGCTCTACAATATTCCCGACCTCACTTTTAGAGACTGCGATGAGTTACCCAGAAATCACAGCAAACAAAAGGATGAAGCACTATAGCACAGAATCAAGGTATTTGCTCCTCTGTCTATTCTCCAGTCAATCTGACACACAAAATAATACTTTGCATCTTTTTTCTCCTACAATGGAATTCTTGGTACTTTAATAAAATAGGAGCTTCCTCCACTGACAAGATGTTTGACAGACTGTAAGCTTTAATAACGATTCCATGCAGTGAGCCTGCCCTTGGAATGATCAGCTTTTGCCAATAGTGTTGTAAACATTGTAATCATAATCAGGAAAGGGTTACAAAAATTCTCAGATAGTTAAATGCAAAGATTTTTTTTAAGATCAACATGACCAAGAGTGAAAAATACACAATCTGATTGGTGGAAAAAAATTGCACTTACTATGCTTTACACACTGTGGAGTGTGCACTCATGTTGCAATACTGTCAAGCAGATTATGTAAAACATTTTCAGTTTCTAGACTTAATAACAATATTTCCTGACCAATTACCACAACTTCAAACACATTCAACACACAAAAAAAAAATAGTCAAGATTTTTTTCCAGACTCGCATTTTTCATAAATTTTAATCCTGCCATCATTATTAGACAGCATCCACGGCAATGTACAAATTTTCTTACTTTGAAGTCGCAACAGAATAGTAAGTGGAGACAAAGTTCATTTGATTAGGGGGAAGGCTCCCAGTCCCACAAAGGATGATACAGATGATGCCCTGTGTACTTATGGAAATTTCATATCAATGTGGTGAAACAGAGTGAAGGAGGTTTTCCATGTGATTTGAGGTAAGTCATATTGTCCTGCTGGCCATTACACACATGTACAAAAGGCACATTTATCTTACATGTGCCAGGCTTTGGGATACTCTTTTTATCCAGGGGCTAGCTGTCTTTTAGATCTACTTACCTTCATGAATATTCACTAACCAAAATTCAAATTTGCCAGATAATTATGAAAGTCTGCAAATGCTATGTGTGCACAGTTCAATGGCCATTTTCAGCACACTGAAGCCCGTAAATCCTGACAAGTATTCATTACAATATGTTTTTACTGCGAAATGTTTTGGTTTTGGCTAAATTCAAATTTTGAAGATCACTATGATCAATTTTTAAGGATTATTTGCAAACTTTAAATTATTTCACAATATTCCTTTTTCAAAAACTACAATGAAGCTTATGGATACTTGCTGAGTGGCTGCCATATTAAGCCCTGCACACACACAAGTAGTAGTCCAGGCAAACATGAAGGAGAAAGTACTGCTAATTATTGTTTCAGGCACTGTCACATGGAATGCTCATGTACAAGCACCAAGTATTCACATGGCACTAGGGCCAAAGCTGATGTAAGTGAACTCTACAGTGATATGGACTTACTTTAACACATGAATCACCTGGCTTTTACAATATGTTTTTACCGCAAAATGTTTTGGTTTTGGATGAATTTGAATTTAAAAGATCACTATGATGAATTTTTAGGATTATTTCCAAATGTTGATTTATTTCACAATATTCCTTTTTCAAAAATTACAACGAAGCTTATGGATACTTGCTGAGTGGCTGCCATATTGAGCCCTGCACTAATCTAATAGATTTTTTAGCTCGCCCAGGGCTGTCAAGCAGGGGATTTATAAAGCCCTGACATGTGCACAGTAAAACAATCAGGTATGTTGTCATCAAATGAATGCTTGGTGATCAAAATGTGCAAAGAATGGAGAGACGTAACAAAGTGATGTCTGTGAAAAACCTTCATAGGAGTCCTGGAGACAGTTAAGGAAGGGTATGTGATGAATACATAAATACATTAAGGTAGTTAATTATTTGGCAATTTAATTGTCAAATCTGCTATTTGCTGAAGCAAAACATTGTTTAGGGATATAGCTGGCTTTGACCAACATGACCCTTAACTGGCAGGGCCTGGGGGTTTATTGAAGGTATTTACTTACAATTGGTTCCTCCTGGAGCTGCTGCCTCTCCATGTCTCCCTGTTCGAAGAATTCGCTGAAGACCAACTCAGCGACATCTCTCTGAATTTCCCAAGGTTTGGCGATTGCTGAAACATCACACGCTGTCATCATCATACCTCTGTTGGTGATAAGAAGGAGTCTCACCATACCACATAATGCAGAATCATTTTTGATGCTATCAAAGAATAACTCATACATACTTTAAACAGAAGCCTCCTTTGAACATCTAGCCTGGTGCATTGAGCAATGATACATCGAAGGAATCATTCATGCAAGAGTAAAATAAAATGATACTGATGATGATAAGTAAGGAAAGGGAGAGAAAAGGTCCTTGAAAACAGGGAGATTCTGAGACAGGACATACGTTTTACTTGACAAAAGAAATTGATAGTAATAGTTCCCTCAAGGAAGATATTAACATTTTTATTTTTGTACAGCTGTAGACTATCAGTCAGGGATCTAGGTGGGGGATAAACCAGATAGAATCCCCTTTCTTTGGTTTTCACAGACATTGAAGAATTTACTTTGTAATGTTAGATTGTCAAGAATTTTGTCCTTGTGTTGCTATTTTACACATTTATGACAGACAAAAATGCTGAAAATTTGGTAATTGTGATTATGACAGTAGGCACTGAGTAAGGCCTTTGGAGCCTGGGAAATTACATAGAGGGGATTGTTCATTCCAAATTTTGTCTGGAGAGGCCCTAAATCCCTGCTATAGATGCAACTTCAATGCCCCTATGTAAGACCTGCCCTTACTTCCCCCTACTTTAGTTCCCTATGTAAGACTTGCCCTCCCACCCTCCCCCCTTCCCCACATCCATCTGTTAAGCTAGGATCTGCCTTTGACTACTTCCTATATAGAATTTGAGGAAAGAGATCTTGCTAATCTGTCATAGCTTCTGTTCAAAATTTTAACTCTAAAATTTGCAAACTCCAAAAGCCGAAATGATTGCACAAGCTTTCCCCTTCCAGCCAAACTTTGTGACTTGAGACAGGTTACCATAGAATTTGTAGATGAGGGACTTCCATACCAGTATTCACTTCTTGCTGCAACATTTGGTCCATTAATGGTTCTATTATTTTTACTTTTTGAAGAGATGTTTCTCACGATAAAATAGTGTGCACATATTGCATGAGGCTGCTCCTTTTTTATTTCATCTGCAATCACTGCTGCTCTCAACTTACCTGAGTAATTCTTTTTCCTCTGCTTTCTGGAAATCCTTTTCCCCTGCATCAATGAGCTTGAAGAAGTTGTTCCTCTTCCTGTGTAGACAGTCAAAATATCAGAAGAGACATAAAAGTGAAAATGCCAAAAATTTAATTTGGAAGGAGATAGTAAATTGAGGAGTGATGTCTCCCTTATGTCATCCACCAATTGAGCGACTCCCCTCGCCTTAGTCATCTGGTGATGGAAACTGTCAAAATCTGTCACAGAGGATTACAACCACTTTCCCTGACTGGCTCACTGGATGCATGTAAGAAGAGAAACTTTCCCTTTCCTTCAAACTGTAAATCTTTCAGAGCCAGACTCATAAATAACAACCATAAGAACTGCTTCACTGATCCCAAGATGAACATCAAGAGCAGAATTCAGAATGCATATATGATGTACGAAGTTTGAACAGATGCTTTGTGGTACCTCACAATGTCATTTACATCCAAACCTCACAATGTAAATCATAATTTTAAAAAAAATAATATAATAAAAAATAAATTTATGTGTGTGCCCTCACCTGAAAAAAAACAAACTTATCCTAAGTTCAAGACCTCACTATTCAATAAACATTATAAGCAAGCTAAAGCAGGGATTCAAAGTGAGCAAATAAAACATACTTGATGAAAAAAAAATTCACAAACAGACAAAAAAAAACTGAAATACAGTAGAACACGTATTTAACCTACAGGAATTGATTACTTTTGACAGCAATACATCCAGACTGGGATTCTTACAGCCAGTCTTGAGGCTCAACTGGATTAATTTAAGGCCATCACCATATAGATGGCTTTTATAGCTACCAAACAGCAGTAAGGGCTTAACTATGATCACAACAGTCCTCAGCTTTAGGAAAATGAAATCGAAAGAAGCTTCCTTTCTTTCTTTCACTAAATAGTCACATGGCAGAGTGAATACTCTTATTAAAAGTGTGGAGTAAGGAGGAACTCTGTTGCCTTGAGAAGGGGCAGAAGGATAATTGCGTATTACAAAGGAAAAACAAAGACATTATACATTGGTAGACATAAAAATACCCTATCAAAATAACTGTTTGCTGTGAGGATTTTAAACAGGGAAATTTACTGGTGCTTGCCATCCTACAAGTCCTTACTTTCCCCTCTTTCCAATGTTTATCTTACAACCTGATAGACCCCAGACAACTGTGACACTTTAATATGCTGCACACTTCAAGGGTAACAAAAAATGGTGAAATCAAAATAAACTTGAAAGTGCAAAAATAATAAGCAAACTATGAGATACATCAAAATATACTGGAGACTCACTTGAAGTAAACAGCAAGATCTGTAGACAATATAGCACTCTCCAATACCTGAATAACCTCTCTGTACTCATCTGGTGACATAGCCTGAAAAATATTATTGCCCTGTAGAAAACAAAAATGTCCACTACATACATTTGCTAACCCTTCAGATAATGAAATATGAGTTTTAATAACCAGATCTTAAAGATGGATCCCTTCACGGTGCCTCAATCCTTCATAACAAGATCAAGAAATGCTATTCTAAAAACAACGACTTCCTTGCATTTCAACCAGAGCAGGTGGTTGCTCTTCCTGTTTGGAGGAGTCTGAGGTGAAATACGAGCTGACTATCGAGGACAAGCTGGTGTGGTATATGGTTTTACTTCAACCAGTTGATTTTGAGGCCGTGAAGGAGGGAATGAGAAAATGCAAACTATAAATCATTTTAATCCTCAATGACACTGGACAATGTCTGCCCAAAGACTGCAAAACTGTCCAGGGAAAGAAATGTAATACACATTGATCTGTAAAAAAAAACCTGGCTTTATAAAAGTCTAGATACTGTTAAAATATTTAACGTGTTTAATCCATTATTGGCAAAGGAGTAAATTAAAATGAGTATGATGTCCAACGACCTTTGCAGATGCTTTCTTTAGTTTTCTTCAAGAAGATTTATTCGAGATAAAAATTTACTCTCTTGTAGAATTCACTCGGAGATGAATGAGATGAACTGCTATATAGCTACACACAGCTCAATAAAGTAACTGTATGGGTGGTGTAAACATGATGTAATGTTCACAAAATGACATGGGCTACGTTCGAGCTTTAAGCAACTTATTAACACAGTAACCATAAGAATAGTGTTGCCTTGTTGTAATACTTACAAATTAGGGAGGACAACTAGCTTTGAGCAGCTAAATATAGTAACTGTATGAATAGTACAGATATTACATAATGCTCATTAAATAAGGGGGCTCCTAGCTTTGAGCAGCTCAATGCAGTATTATTAACTGTGTAAATATTGTAGGCATGATGTAATGCTCACAAAACTGGCATGGGCTGCTAGCTTTAAGCAACTTAGCAGAGTAAAGCTGGCTTTCAATATATCCATCATATGTCATCCATCATTTGACATACGTAAAATCCCTTTCCATAAATAGGACAAGATTGATACGATTTTACTCTTTTTGACGTGGGACACTGAGGTACTACTTTAGCCAGCATAACTATGGTTATGTAATAGCCTACATTTATAGCTGTTGTCACCCCCAGGTCATGTATGAACACTTGTAAACATGTGACACTGACTTGTGTTCCCCTTTCATCCCATTACATCAGCTACCATGGCTATACTGGTCCAGACATTAGCAATCTTGATGGCATCCCTATGTTCTTTACTTCTGACTTCATACAGACAAGTTCCTGAACTAAAGTAATAAATTTCACGAGAACTGTGTCTGTGGTCTTAATTTTGTGATCACCAGCACGTTTACTTTGGTAAAATCCCCCCAAAAACTATGTAATATGGTGGAATTTGATGTACGTCAATCCGCAAAATACGGATCGGTTAGCGATTAAATCGGAGACGTATAACGGACGATGGATGATGGACACATGAAAAGGATATAGTTATTTTAGTGTGGAGGCCAATCTTGCGAATGATGGATAAAAAAAAAAAACGGATATATGGAAAGATCAGCTTTAATTGCTAACCTATCTTGTCGTATTTATGGAAAGGGATTTTGCGCACATCAAATGACATATGAAGTATGACATATGACGGATGACGGATATACAGAAAGCCAGCTTAAATCGGAGACGTGTGACGGATGACGGATATATGGAAAGGGTATAGTTATTTTAGTATGGAGGCGAATTTTGTGGATGACTGATGACGGATGACAGATCACGGATCAAAAAAACGGATATATGGAAAGCCAGTTTAACCTATGAATAGTGTGGCCTTGTTGTAAGGCTCACAAAATGGGGTGGACAATGGTTTTAGACATTACATAATGCTAATTAAATGAAATGGGCTACTTGCTGTAAATAGTATAGAGCAGTAATCACAAAAATAGTATAACTGATGTAATGTTCGCAAAAAAAGAATATCCAGGCATCCTGCTAACTTAAGAAAAGTCCTATTCCTGATTCTACATCATTTGGCTCTGAAAGTTTGTTGCTTTTCCTAATACACATTCTGTTATTTCAGCAATAGTTTCTTCGCATCAAGATTCTTGATCAGAGAGATGTAGTGGGGTAGTATTAAGAGGTGGGGGTGGGAGGGGGTGTTCTGTGTATGTACATGCAGGTGTGCACGTGTGTGCATGTGTACATTCATTTTAAGTTTTATTATATACACTTATTAATTCCTTACAATACTGTTATTGATACTTTTATACTTGTTAACGTTTTTACAATTTTTTTTAGCATGTTTAATGAATAAAGTAATGGTATTCTCTGTTATTACTGTAAATAGTGGCCACAAGTCAACAGCATTTGGAGTAACCTTTTACTGCTGTTTTACAATAGTTGTTACAACCCCATCAGCTCTGCTGAATCAACCCCAACCTTGACCAACTTCACTCAGGTTTATGTGACAAGATGTGTTGGGATCCTATTTAGTCCAAAAGAAGGTTGAAAGTTGTGACTTTTTGAGAGGGCGTTGAGTTTTTAACTGCAGAAGTAGCTATCTCTGTATTAATTTTTATGGTACAATGTTGTCCTTGGTCGTGAATATGTATTTCCATCACAAAGATGGAAATTACAGTTTAAAACGCAAACACTGAGGTCGTGGTTCCTGGACTGTGAAGACCATTCTTTAGGAACACAAAAGAACAATTTGTCTGCTCACTAATGACCAACAACAGGCTTTGTCTACTGCTGGTCAACATGTTTACATTATGAGGATTAATGCACTGTTTTAATAGCAGAGTTGAATATCTAGAATAGGGATGTATATGTGCATGACTGGAAAACTTTCCATGGACAATTCTCACCGAATAATTTCCCTCAGACATCTCCCACGGATGACAGCTTTCCCTCAGACAACTTCACAACAACTGTTCCCCCTCCCCACCCCACCAACAGACATGACAATTATTTGACCATTGCATATAAGCTGCAAAGTTCAGCTCTTCCAGCCCTCATCGCACTGAAATTTTATCTCTCCAGCAAACCGACTGAGCTCAGTGGGCTGGAAGAAATCACTTGTTCACATCTTATCATGTCTAACTTGAGCCAACCACTCTATTGACAGTACTACTTGTAAGAGATAGCCCTTGCTTGTGCAGCTATCTGTGTTGTGCAGTGCACGTAAACAATGGATCAATTCATGGATGGGCAGTTGCACTGAGATAGTGCCAAAGGATGCGACTAATCACTTAGCCAAACCAAGTGGAAAACCTGCTGTGTGCCACACACAGCAGGTATTTGGAAGCAGCCTTACTCTAATGTCAAATTTTGCAACATGAAACTTAAAATCGTTCTGGACAGGGGGATTGTCCAGGGGGAGCTGTTTGAAGGAACTGTAAACATGGTTCTTTTTCTGCCCTAGATCCATGAAGCACATGTTCAACCAGACCATATATACCTGCACTGTCCCATCCAGACATATTAGACATACAATCTAAATAACTTCCCACCTAGGAAAGCCTGGCTACATAAATCTGAACTTCATCTTTATAATTCCATGGCCAGTTGCTTAAGGGGCACATGGCTACTGACTGAGTGAACACTCAAATGCAAAGAACAAGTAGTTTTAGAGGCTAGTTAGTAGCAAAACTTTTCCAACTTCCTTCCTCTTTATTGAATCTACATGATAAATCTTAACACATCAAGCAAGAAAATCTTGAGATAAATAGGCTTCCAAAATCACCTAATGTACAAGTGAACTGTGACTGTCAGCTGCAAAAGTGGAAGATAACACAGGATATTAATGACACAGCTTGACAAACTCTTTCCCTTATTTCCTCTGGACTGAAAAAAACTGCAATGTATTTAATGCAAGTGGAAACAAATTAGAGCATGCCAACAGGGGGCAGGTCTGGGTATTTCAAACATCAGTTCACTAGCTATGTCCAGCACAAGTAAAGAGCTTTTCAGCAACCAGTCCCAAAAGGCTCAAAACCCAAGTAGTCCATACTTTCCCAAATGACTAGTCTATCTATGCCTTACAACACTGAAAAGATGCAAATGTCCTAGACTTGACCTTGGAATAATCTGCCACAGGAAGCTATTACTGCTACAACAGTCAACGGATTCAAAAGTATAATTGATCCTATTCTACG
>WURT03169757.1:0-10506 GCA_009936505.3 Holothuria glaberrima | reverse complement strand
AGCTGGCGTAATTCTGTTATCTTGTGTTTGGGTGTCGCTACAGATTCACGTGGTTCTTCCCGTGATGCCATCATTTCATATACTATTTCCTTGGCTAAGGAAAGGTCTGGTTTGGTGCAGCGGAATTCTGCTACACCTTGGCCTGGATATCCTGGTGTCTGGCTCGAATTGTTTATTCGGTTCATGGTCTTCCTCCTTCGAATCCAAATAGACTCTCTGATCTGTCTCCTGGTCACATGTGATTCACTAGCCAGAATTTTTTTTGTGTCGTTCCAATTAGGAAGGTGGTTATTATCAACCATGTGATCTGTAATGGCTAACTTGTGAAGAATTCCTGTGGTTCCTTCACATTCCATGACTGTGGACAGAACAGCACCAACAACAAGCTGCTCGGTTTTGATCAAGTCCTCAGAGTGGATGGACGAAACGGTCAACACTACTTATCAGTGGTAAGGATATATAACAAAGAACTTTCTCTCTATTGATGATGAAGATCCAATCAAGCTATTCTCGCGTTGATTAATATCATGATTACATTTCAAAAGATCAAAGAAAACCTGTAATACCTGTCAATGCTCACTGTCAAAATTTTTGTGGAGAAGAACTTCCACCCCCTTTCTCGGTAATTTTTGCCTTCAATGGCTTTATAGCCTAAACTGCATAATAATTGTACACATTGTATACATACTACCTGTCAAAGGGTTTCTTGAAAGGCAAGTGGACCAGTTTCGTTTCGAGACCACAGTTCAAACCGGACAGAATAACAAGACTCGCCAATTCAGTTCAACGAGCATGAGTTATTATTTACAAGTTATTATTTACAAACAACATTTGGCCAGTGAATCTTCAGTTTGGCCCAACTTAAATCGTACTACCTAAGCTTTATCTTACCTATAATTACCTAATCAAACTTAACTACTTACAATCACTTACTTAAGATGTCCTCGGTCTGTCGGGCTGCGCCTGTGGGTCTGGTATCGCTTTAACACTCCCTGTACAGTAGGTATAAGGGCTCGCTTAATACTCCGATTGTGTCGCGTACGTTTACTTTCAAGCGGGCAATAGTTTGCGAGTTCCTTTTCTGTGCTTCGTAAGGTACCGGCGACCAAAGGCCCAAACTCACAACGACGTTAAAGGTAGATTCAAGCTTTGACTCCTAGGTTGAGCCTCAGAACACGAGCAATGCCTCTGAACTAGCTCACGACAGTGAGGGCTGGGAATATCGGCACCCTATCTCCTCCACGGATATCTGTAAGCCTAGGCGATATTATCGGCACCCTCAGCTGACTTAAATTAGCTTACACAAGCAGTATAACTTTCGGCGCTCTGACCTCGGGTGTACGGTGACCATAACTGGGTGAGAATAGCAGTATTTCGGTCTAATTTAGTGACAAGGACATCTTATATACGGAACGTCTCACGTCACACTGAATTAGAAAATATAAAGACTTCTCCTCACCAGAAAGACTTGTTAACGGCAAGTCATCAGCTAATAGTCCACATAACGGCTATATTAACGACAGTTTGCTGGCTATAGATTACGGAAGCCAGAGGAGATTGTCCCATCTCAGAGTGAGCCACACTTTTTCTGGGCAAACAAAACAAGAATTATTTATTCGAACGAATCCCGTAGTTTCGTTGCAACATTTTAGGCCGCCTGGTCTTAACTTCTTTCCTCAGCAAGAGGTAGATATTCTCCCACTTTTACTCATTTCACCAGCACCTCCTACCAACCACTCCCCACTAGCTTGTCCGTTCTATATTTCTACCCGTGCCGCACCTTTTCCTCCTTGTTCTCTCACTCCTCGTCCCTGCTTCAGACCCACAACAGCCAAGCCAAACCCTTTGTTACTCTATACATAGGCAAATTACCTCATAACTCTACTAAACATTGGCAAATTAAATTTCCCGCCGTACGCTCACTTTTATGACGCCACAGTAACTGCGGATTTACCTTGCACGGTTCAGTCAAGTGATCAGTGCACACGGAATAGCGTGTATGTGACTACGTATACACAAATAGTTATTGTCTTTTGATTGTGAGGGCGATAGCCACGGTACGGTAACTTCGTATCATGAATACTCATAAATTTGGTACCTGTGACACTACCCAGTACATCGATTCTCAAATGTCAGGATTTCACAAAAATTTCCCTGACCTCCATGTCTTTATCATCTTACCATTACACGATTATTTACCTGCTGGTAGGCCTATTGAGGAATTGAAGTGGTTTCACTTCATAGCACCGGTGAGACACGAATATGATGTTTGTTAATGTTTTTATCTTGATTGCCAATACCAAGCACAGTGTTTGATTTCAAGCAAAAAAGAAAAGAAAATCTCAGAACCTCGTGTCTACTGACTTAGAAGCCTATTCCGAAACTGCAGTGGTCGCACTTTATAGCACCGGTGATGAAAAATATGTTTGCTTGAGTTTTGTCTTGATTGCCAGGTGTCAGGAAATACCATTTAGTAGTGTTTAATTTGGAAATTTTCCCTTACACCGTCTACCTAGACTTCGTGCATTTGACGCTTGTAGGCTTGAACTTTGCCTTCATTGAGATGAAGGGCGTAGGAAGCGGGGGGGGGAGCTAGGGGTGACAGCCACCAGCAAAAATTGTGGGGGCGAAAGTATGCTTCAGCCCCCACTTTCCAAGGACGAAAACACCTAATTTTTCTCTTCTGTAAAAAATCAAAAATTTGCAGTAATTTACCTTAAAATGTATCCAAAATGATGCACAAAATTGCATCTAAGGTCCCTAAAATATCCAAAAATTTTCCAAAGAAATTGTCAAATTTTTTTTACAAAAATGTCAAAAATTTGAGGTAATTTACATTAAAGGGTAATTCTCATCATCCCAAACAGTTCCAATTTTCCCATCTATGCAACTTGTAGCTCCTCCCATAACTAAGTAAAGCTCCTCCTTGTGCAGACACAAACCTGTTTTATTGCTTAAGGTCATTTCCTGGTAAGCATGAAAGGCCATAATATGTACTCTAAATACACTCTCTTTCCCTCTCTCTGCATTGCTTGGAATGTGAGCTACTCTGCATCTTTTGAATTTCCAAACTTTGATGTCAGCCTAGAGCAGTCACCAACTGAGAATTTTAATAACACCACACTAAAAATATACATTGGGATGACGAATATTTGTCTTTAAAATTTGTCTAAAATGATTCACCAAACTGCATATAAGGTCCCTCAAATATCCGAAAATTTTCCCAAAATATTTTCAAAAATTTTCTTTAAAAAATGTCAAAATTTTGCAGTAATTTACCTTATATTTTTTCCAAAAATGATGCACGAAATAGTATCTAAGGTACCTCAAATATCCAGAATTTTTCCAAAAAAATTGTCAAAAATTTTCTGTGAAAATGTCAAAAATTTGCAATAATTTACCTTAAAATTAGTCCAAAAAATGCAAAAAATTGTATCTATTGTCCCTCAAATATCCAAAAAATTTCCAAAAACAGTTTCAAAAATTTTCTGTAAAAAATGTCAAAATTTTGCAGTAATTTACCTTACAGTTTTTCCGATGATGCACCAAATTGCATCTTAAGTCCCTCAAATATCAAAAATTTTCCAAAGGGGAGGTGGAACCCCCCCTTAGAGACCCTCCCCCAGGACAGCGATCAGAAACAAGGTTGAGCCCCCAGTCTCAAACAGTTTCCCACGACTATGTTTGAGATACCCCCATTTTGTAAAATCCTGCATCCGCCCCTTAACATGTTTTTGTTCGCTAAACATTGAAGACCTTTCTTCAAGAATAAGTAACAAATGTGAAACATGTTCAAATGTTTTAGATTATACCTCATTAGATCCTGTAATTCTGGCGTAGATGTCTCCCAGGGTATTGTGATGATCCCAGGTACGTATTCGTTTGTCTATCGCCTCCAATACCTCACAGTGCTTTTCTCGAATAGAACTTAAAATAGTCGGGAAAATTACTCTGCAAAATGTCATTTGCATGACAAAAGTTGAAAGTAATGGTTATAATATTAATATAGACGCTACTTTAAGAGACTCTCAAATTTGCAAAAGCTTTAAATATTCTTAATCATGTTATTTTTTTACCGTAAGTTTTTTCAGGAAATTTCGCCCTTCCCGCAACTGAAAGTGGAGGAAGGTGACATAGATACGCAAAGGTCTATATGTACACGGTCTCTGACATTTTGCAGCTTTTCATATAAATTGTTCAGCACCTACAAGGTTAGGATTTAATCACTGGACTGCTAGCGTCCCTGAGGCGGTTAAATTAAGTAGTTATTTGTCAACGAAGTGTGGTAAACGCATGTGGGATTGTTGCTTTGTCTCGTAGCATGATGGACTAGCCCATTTTAAATGAGAACATTTTTACACAATAAGATGGAGGCATCATCCAATTCGTAACATTCCAGGCAGCATTTTTGACTTAGGAAACGTTTAAACTCGCATTTTTGATTGGATGTAAGGGAACTTTGAAACTCTGCAGTCTTGTTTGATATTATGTAGTCATTTGTTGAAAATGGATGGAACACTCCTTTCTCCCCCTCACACACACATACACACACACACCAACACACACCTCTTAAAACAACACTGCAACCATGTGGCTTAGAGGTTACGTCAAAAATGAGAAAACTGCAAAATGTTTGTTAGTTTTGCTGCTTCGCGGACCGACGTTGATTGTTTGCCCAGACATAGCTTATGTCAGAGTTATGTAGGTTATTAGGACACATTTCATGACTCAGCATGGAGACGACTGCAATGTTAAAGAGGAGAAAAACTTACTGAACATCATCATTTGGAATGAAATGACTTTGAAGGAGTCTCTCTCGAACATTCTCAATTAGAAATCGTAGATCCGTTTGATATTGAGATTCGTTATCCAAAAGCTCACTGGCAAGCTGTAGTCGTTGGTCTAAATGGTAAATTTAAACAGATTAAAAGTTGCTCAGTGCCGTAGTAGCCGGTGGCGGCAGGGGGAAGTCGCCCCCTCAGATTTCCAAACCGTAAATGAAAATTGGCCTACTTGAGAAAAAAATACTGAACTGTCACTGTCCAGATTATGATTTTATGGTTTCATGGCCCCCAAACTTGGGAAATCTCATATAAGGGTTCCCTTCTTTCCCGAACCCCCCCCCCGCCATGGACGCGTGCTTACGTGTTTTTCCTGACGAATAAACCATCTTTCTCCTGGAAGATACACTGCTCGAATACACCAGACATTGGCGAATGATAAAATAACCTACGAGTACCTTTAATTATAAACTAAACTATATCATCTTGTAAAATAAAGTTTCATTTAAAGGACATAAGTAGCCGACGCAACTTATCTTGAAACAACAGCAAAATGTCACCCTTCAAATATCCTCTTATTTCACTTCAAGTATCTCCCATGATATGTTAGAACATATGTACATATATTCAAGGAAACTTAAGAAATGACTCTATATTTGGATTTTCACTTCTCGATGAGAACTTATTGTGACATGAATCTCAAGAGCCATTCATGGAATAGGGTACCCGGGTGCACTAATTCACATTTGAGTGTCTCCATTTTCCCTTTAAGTTAAATCAAACTTTTTGCTTGAAATTATAATATGTTTTTTAAGCGGCTACGCGCCAACCTATTGCAGAATGGTGGCTCCCCCAGTGGCCTATAGAGAGCTAGGGAGAAGCCCACACCCGGTACCAGCCTTGTAGAGGTGCCTTGCATGCAGCAGTCGGAAATTTCAGTAAAACAAAAGTTAAGATCATGTTATCAGTCCAAAGCTTTACCAAAGAACAAAGGTAACAATTACACCACATCAAAATAGAAAACAATCACTAAATAATGAGGATTCCTGAACATACAATCAATTCAACGCTTTACGTAGCTTTATATATGATAGCACCATTTTGCATCCAAGCCAACAGGGGTGGAGCCAGAGAGGGGATAGGAGGCATAGACCCCCGTCGGGGAAGGCTGCCCCCGTCGGGGAATTTTACAGTTTCGTCGGGGAGTCTTAGTCAATATGATGAAGTATGCAGTCCCTGGCGGCGACTAGTCTCCCGACGGTTTACCTGTTTTTGCTCTCAAGAGGACAATTTGTCTAATAAGAGCCCAAAATTTTCGGCGCGCTACCGGCGCTGTAGAATCACTCCAGTTTCTTCAATAGTTCCATTCCACATAGTCAGATAGCATAAGTCCTATCAACGAGCTGTAAGAGAGCTCCCTGGTCCTGTCTACCTTACCAAGTTACATGTAGGCAGAGGTCGTAAATTTCATGCCATATCGCAAAGCCTAGTTGCTGTTCTCTAGCGTGTGTCATGCGTTAGGGTCAGTTGTTGAGTGACTCACGGAGCAAAATTTGGCTATTTCATCGGGTAGACCAGGTGGTTTCGGTACAATGTATGTTATCCCCGATACGGTCTACACAGTGACGTAGCTAGGATTTTTCCAGGGGGCAAGACCTAAAAATTTCCGAATTTTCATCTGAAAATTTCCGAATTTTTTCTTCTTCTATACTAAAACTCAAGTTGAATGGTTTACATTTCTCAAAGCATATTACACCTACACAGTATTATACATATGGATATGCATTTATGTTATACGTTCTACACATACAATCGTGAATGTAGGCCCTAAGCTCATTTTACCACTACGGCTTTGTAGGGACGTTCAAGTATGTAATAATCGCCGAACGAAGCGAGGCGCGAATTTTCTTACTTCTATTTGAAACTGAAGCCTCCAAATCCATTTATATACCCAATAGTGTTGTACTCACTTAATGTTTTTTCTTATTTTTTTTCTTTAAAGCGTTTTCCATGTCAATAATAAGTATCAAGGACTTCTTGACAATTTATTGTGATCCGTAAAGTGCAAGTCAAAGTATAAATATTTGATATATTTCACTACATTTTGCTATATTTTGCCATATATATGAATTATTAGATGCCGAGCGTAGCGAGGCAAAGAAAAAATTAATATATTTTACTACATTTTGCTATAATTCGCTAAATATAAGCTTTATCAGATGCCGAGCTCAGCGAGGCAAAGAAAAATTTGATATATTTCATTACATTTTGCTATATTTTGCCATGTAAAAGTTCTATTAGATGCCGAGCGTAGCGAGGCTAACTAAAATTGATATATTTTATTACATTTTGCTATAATTCCTAAATATAAGGTTTATTAGATGCCGAGCGCAGCGAGGCAAAGAATAATTTGAAATATTTCACTACATTTTGCTATATTTTTCTAAAATTTTTACCCTTCTTCGGAAATTTTATAATGTTTAGCTATGTTTCGGATATTTGAAAATTTCCGAATTTTTTAAATTTCCGAGCCAGGGGGGAGACCGCCCCTTCTGCCTTCTGTTGCTACGCAACTGGTCTACAACCCCGACAGTTTTTATTTTTCTTCTTGTTCTTAATGATTGCATAGGTTTTTTTGAGTAACGTTACCAAAAACTTTCGCGCGCTTCGCGGGCTTTGCAATTTCACAATTCAGATTCAAAAGAACACTACCAGTGCGCAACTCGGGTCTTGAAGTATTAAGTGATATTGTACAAAATATGCCCTGCAATGGCATGGGATAGTTAGGCTCCTTCGTTTCTCACTCTCACCACTCCGCGACACAGGCACTGTCGGAACTTGGGGTCGCTGGCATGCCGGGAAAATTCTGTCATGGTCGGTTTACTGATTTTGGCTTTCTAAAGGGTCATTTCTGAGATAAAACTCAACATTTTCGGCATATGATTTGCCCACTCTTCCTCAGTTCCTTTACTTATACCTAAATAGTGAAAACCTCTTCCATATCTTTTCAAGTAACTCAATAAGTATAAAACATGTATTTATGCAAATATCGGCAATTTCATCGCATTTCGTAAAATTTAACTAATGTTATCTTGTATCTGTCGTGCGTACGGCTAGTGACTCGAGGAGGGAAGTACAATGTAAGTTGTGCCCAATAGGGCCCAAATGTCCGGACAAGTGACCTATATAAGCTTTAAATAAGTAAAGATTCTTTCTAGTGAAGGCTTACCCCCAAAATTTCACACGCTCCGAACGCTTTTTCACAGTTTAGATTCCGGGAAAAACATTAAAAAGGGATTTGCACATCACCCCAAGTATAAATTTTACTTGGGGGTAAGTAAAAGTCTCAGTTGGTGACTACTCTTTGATTGACATCAGAGTTAGAAAATTCAAAAGATGCAGAGCAGCTCATATTACACAGCATGCAAAGAGAGTGTTTTGATTACACATTACGACCTTGTATACTCACCAGGATATGGCCTTAAGTAATAATTTATGTTTGTGTCTGCACAAGGAGAAGCTGGAGACAGTTATGGGCTGGGCTATAGAACTAACTTAGTTGGGAGAATTGGAACTGTCTTGGATGAGATTTCTCCTTTAAATCAGCGCGGAACTATTTGCCTCTAGTATATACAAAATTCATGCAAAATATGCCTCGCAATGGCATGGTATAGTACACAGGTGTTCTTCAAATACCCCCTCTCCAACCCCTTGACGGTATCGGGGCTGTTGGGGCTTCGGGTCGGTGGCCCCTAGTCGGGGAGTCTGCCCCCGTCGGGCAATTCCTAGCGCCACTCCTACAATCACCTCACATAGACAAAAATTTCTCCAAGAGTATAGGGTGTCGTTCCTTTCTCTTAGGCAGCACCTCTTGCCTTACGCCCAACCAAAAGATAGAAAAACTAACACTAAATAATTACAATTTGTAAAAATATCAGTTTGAAGCCTTGCCAACGAAAGTACAATTTTGCACCTAAGCCAGGTCTTACTTATAACTCTCCCCCTCATCACTCTCTCCAGAATGGCACCCTTCCACAAGTGAAAGACGGAGGGTCCGCCCAGGTGTTAACTGTCAGTGTAGGCCCGTCAATTGGTTTCCCGCTTGTAGTGCTACGGCACTGTGGTTCAAGGAACATTTTTGAAGCAAAATTCAGTTTATAGGCCGTTTTTCACATTTAAAGTATAAGTGGCAAGGCTGTCGCTTATCTAATAGAACAGGGAGTTGGCATGGCCATTCTCTGGATGGGCAGATACTTTTGTTCGTGTAGCTGGTGACATTTTGCTTCGTTCCAGAAGAGAAACATATCTACCCCTACCAGAACCATTTAGCCTTTTTAACAATGTGTTATCTCTTGTTTCCTAGAGGCAGTAAAATGATATTAGACTGGTAAGTAACCCGAAAACGTGGAGAATTAAAAAAAAAAAAAAAAACATTTTTGTCGACGAATTTTGTATCTTGTTATTAATAGACCATGCATTGGAAATTTTTCGGATAAAACCCGAAGCGTGAAGTCTGGAGCTTTTCCCAAACCATCCTAACCGGGTGAACAGAAGCAAAGAATGAAGTATTAAAGTCGCCATTAAGCACAACTTTATGACATTTTGTGCCCCTTTTCGGGGAAGTAAAGAGGCTGCCCCTCATTGATTGTAAACTTGGTGACTAGCGGCACTAGGAGAGAAGACTTCGCTTGCTAAAAAACTCAGGCTATGTTAAAGAAGTGGTTACCATGGGAATTATAGCGTTGGCATAACAACGATCTCCTGACTTGACAAATGTTTTGGTTGAAACCATTTGAGGATGTATCTTGAAACAAACATTAGGTCAGCTTATATTCGGACCAGATTCTATCATCTACAAAAGGGTGTCATTTACCTACATATTTCATAATGCATAGGCCTGTTAATTTACCTTATAGAGAAAAAGACATCTCCTAAATTTGATTGAAAACATCAATGAAAACTTAGGAAAATTCTTATTTCCTTACTAACAGTTATTATATTTTTTTTCAAACCCAAACAAAAATATATCATGTTGGAGATAACACAAGTACTCATTAACATAAATTGATCAATAAGTAACGAAATATCGTAACGTGGCTTAAAGAGAGCCATTCATGGATACCGTGGTACACTATCAAAATTGGGGTGACCACATTTTCCCTCTAAAATGCAGACTATTTTGTTTAACACACGAAATTCAAAGATTCATTGTAAGCAGTTCCCACATTGGGGATCTATAATCCGCCCAAGTATAAGAAGGTAACAATTTCTGGATAATAAAGATTCATATGGAGATATAATTCAGGGACCGTTGGGCACATTGGTTTGCTTGAAGGTGCAAAGTATTAAGCGTTGACGGGTTATCACGCATTTGCGCTGATCTACAACATGCATGGGTTCCATAGCTGAAAACGTGGATTCCGTAAAATAGAGGAGGGGGGGGGCAGGCTAATGGGAAATTCACTAAAAATGCCTTGTGGCTATGAGCCAGAATTATTCATAAATGGTTTTGGTGTAGTAAACCACAAAACCAATTTAGACGGTTAAAATTGTGCTTTGAAGTATTCACAGGATGTTGAGAAGGATTTTCGTCTGTGAGAGGCAAGCTTTTGGTCATTTCAGATCGATTATAGGCCCTTTACATACGGAGCAGAGAACTTCGTGGGTGGGAACAATCTGACATGCCTTCTATTGATCGTTGTCCCTACCATATTTTTCGGTAATT
>WURT03169746.1:0-10506 GCA_009936505.3 Holothuria glaberrima | reverse complement strand
CGATGGGTTTAGTGAAACCAAAAATCCATCGCTATCGCAATTAGCGATGATTTCTTATTAGCGAGTGACTTAGCGATAATCGCTTAAACTTGATGTTAGAAACCGGGCACCAATTAATCTAACTTCCGGTCAGGACTCGTATTAATTTCCAAATTCTCGTTGATGTTAACAAGTGATTGCACTCACGGGCCCCAAATTATGTCTGAAATCATTATTTCGGCAACCTCAACTTTCCCTGCTCAATCCTCTTATGACAAAATCCTGCTCCACATTCCAAAGACACGAACAATGAAAGGCGACAAAGCGTTCCCGCCAGAAAGCTGCACCACCACTATGGAATGATCTCTCACGAAATATCAGGAATCCACATACCTTCAAATTTTAAAGTCCCGACTTAAAACTTACCTTTTTGGTTGATCACTCATCATGTTGTGCCTTTTCATGTGTTTAACTTTTCGTTGACTTATAGTTTATGTTTGTAATTGTATGTGGTTTGCATTGTGCATTAGTTTTTGTAAAGCGCTGTGTTTATTGTTAAGGCACTATATAAATGCTCTTTGCAGGGGCGTAGATAGGATTGTGTAATGAGAAGGGTTTTGCTGGAGGGCGACATGGGGGGAGGGGTCTAAGGGGAGGGGGTTAAACGGCTTTTTTAGATCTCCAGATTCAACATGGTACAATGTGTCATGGGGGGTTCAACCTCCCAAACCCTCCCCTTGGCTACTCCCCTGGCTCTTTGGTATTGGTAATAAACCATCAATCTGGGAAAGGTACACTCCAATGAATATAATATTTAATAACATAGTTGTTACACATTGTTACACATTGTTACACATTTAGAGATATCTATTTCTCGCCCCAGGCTGTCTGCAGCAATTGTATCGTACAAAATATTTTTTTTAAGATGGTCAGAGAGAGGTGTAAGGATCATTTTAAATACTAACATTTGCATAAACTCAATGTTTAGCTCAAATTCTGAAAGAAAATCCCATAAGCAGATAAGCAGTAAATTACATAGTGCGAGGATACATAAACTTCATTTTCATGTTTTGGGGCATGCCTCTTGAATTTGTCGTGGCTTGATTGACAATGCAAGAATGTGGTCAATGGCCTTTTCTTTAAGTTATTTTTAGAGAGTTGTCACGAGCCTTTAAAAGGATACCAGAGAAACATGACGCTACAATACCATGTCATCAGTGAAACACGTGACTTTGTTTTAAGTCGTGTCTATACTCGCAAAGGGTAAGTACCGACAAAAGTATTAGTGGAGAAAAATCAAGGACATAGGTACGCCAGAACGACGTACCTGAATTGGAGGTACGGAGTAACAACCAAGAGTAAGGGAAGTCGATTCGTCGGGCTTTTCTATATCTGCTCAGTCAATGTGAATATGATACGACTTTTGCTACTACCTTAAGTTAATCTAACTTAGCCCATTGTGTACCGACCTAACTGTTCATAGTGACGAAAGGTGTTAAAGAGAAAATTACTCGCTGTTTTGCTGCAACGTGCTTTAGAAAATTATTTTGGCCCAACTCGGGTGCGAAGAGGGATTTATCCCCGTTTCCCTCTGGCTACTACCTCTGTTAAACTGACACAGGTCGATAGGTGTAAAGAAGGTCAATTTCGAAATAACGGCACTGAAAATATTTTTATCGGCAGTGTTATGACAATTTATGCCACCAAACGTGAGACATAATGCAGTAATACCTTGCAAATCTCTTTTTTGGTTTCCGGAAGGAAATACCTATGTAGTCGTGCGATGCTGAACCCGTGAGACAACTGTAGGTTGATGCATTTCAGTTTCGACTGTAATGATCAGCACACTTCCCCATCACAGTTTGCAGTGGGGCATAATTCCCCACTCGGAGAAGATAACACTTTTTGACAAATGTTTCGATCGCCGCCCCCCACCCCGAAGTATTTATTACTTTACTTTTACTATTACTCAAATGTTTTTAAAATGCTGTTTTTGTCTGTGCGTTTTGCGAGCATCAATTGTGAGTATGTGTTCCCATTATTACATCGTGTAGGACAGATTTAGTGAGATTAATGTTCGACAACTCCAGGAAACCCTCACCGTCACCCATTCTGCCCTACACGGTCAAACCTGCATTATCAATTCCGGCAAGCGCAGTGGCAAGCTGTTAGAGTAAGGCAATAACTAAGAAGCGTAAGCCCTGTGTTATTCAAAAGTTTCAAATCGTGATTTATGTTTTCTGTCCTTTTCTGTTCATTACCCTTCAGATTTCATTTGAAGAAGGTATATGAATTACTGTAATGTTCGTACTAACCGCAGAGCTACCGGGGATTTGCCCCCTGCACTCTACTTGGACTTTGTCTCTAGACCCCACTGCTGGGGGAATGCTTCGTTCTTCCACAGCACTTTTCTTACGCGACTTCAACCCTCCCACTTCAAAAAGTTCGTCTACGTGCCTGTCTACTTATCGTAACTTGTGGTCTACATTATCTCTGTGCTGTTATGATAGTCAAGCTAGCACAAAAAGACTAAAATAGACTTGACACCCATTCTAGACACACCTATTCACCCAATAGACTTGACACCCATTATAGACACCCATTCTGCCCTACACGGTCAAACCTGCATTATCAATTCCGGCAAGCTCAGTGGCAAGCTGTTAGAGTAAGGCAATAACTAAGAAGCGTAAGCCCTGTGTTATTCAAAAGTTTCAAATCGTGATTTATGTTTTCTGTCCTTTTCTGTTCATTACCCTTCAGATTTCATTTGAAGAAGGTATATGAATTACTGTAATGTTCGTACTAACCGCAGAGCTACCGGGGATTTGCCCCCTGCACTCTACTTGGACTTTGTCTCTAGACCCCACTGCTGGGGGAATGCTTCGTTCTTCCACAGCACTTTTCTTACGCGACTTCAACCCTCCCACTTCAAAAAGTTCGTCTACGTGCCTGTCTACTTATCGTAGCTTGTGGTCTACATTATCTCTGTGCTGTTATGATAGTCAAGCTATCACAAAAAGACTAAAATAGACTTGACACAAACAAGCAAATCCTAAATGCCAGCTAAGATCGTGAAGGGATATAGGCAAGTGATTAACTGTTTTAATACAAATTTTACTTTTCACTGACTCTGCCATAACTGATGATACGGGAGGGAGAATGTGTACAGAGGATTAATTTTAGCCTGTTGAAAAAGATGGGCTCTTTAAACACTGGTCCAGGAATTCCCGTTGATATGGCCACTACAGTGTACTTACATGGCAAGAAAGTTATTTTATATTGAGATACACTTACCAGTCATGGTGAGAGTTTTGTCAAACTGGAACTCACAAAGATATCAGGAAAATGCAAAATGCTGTGTAGAATTTACACATCGTTGTGTAACTAGTGCACCTACCCCGGAATGTGTAGAAATTACACATATTTGTGTAATAAATTTACACAACATGTGCATAAATTACACATGTTGTGTGAATATATTACACAAACATGTGTAATTTCTACACATTTCGGGGTAGGTGCACTAGTTACACAACGATGTGTAAATTCTACACAGCATTTTTTAGAGTGTAGCACCAATCTGTTGGTCAGGATGATATTCTTCTCTTCTGGTGAACCTGTCAATATTTCCCAGCTTAAAGATCTGCCAGATTCTTCCCATGGTAATGATTGCTACCAACCTGTAAAATGCGCAGACGCATACTAAGTCTCAACTGTGAATATATCTAGTTGTGATATGCCGTTGTAATACGACCAGTTCTGGGCTAAGGAACTACGTCAGGATGTATGCATAGATGAGCCACGTTCAATTCCCCACGAATAAAGTTTCTTGTTATATTAGATCAGTAAAATTCGATCATTAAAATGTGCAGCTTTAAATACGTAATATGACTTTGGTATAAATGAAAGTTTCGAATATTTGTTTTGAGTAGGTGATGAAAACTTTTACATCGAAACTTCTTTAAAGTTCATTTCGTTTTTATATTTGAACTTGGTAACACTATAGCCTAATCGGCAACAAACCTTCATAAATGCACATAGATTCGTTACAATGATTGCTACGACTTGTAACAGCTGCATCTTGTAATTCCTTCCCTTCACTTCTCGGCATTTTGGCTAAGATGTATAGCATACGTTCTTTTCAGCCAGATTAGAACCGGGCCACGCATAACAGACCCATGACGTAAAATTCTGAAGGTCAAAAGGTTGACTACGTTATGTCGTAGTGTCCTTGGGGACGTAACTCCTTTTAGGAGCAGAAATCCTTCTCGTGAAAACTTTGGAAAAAGTATTTCTTCACATTAGATTCCACATTAGTGTAATTTAAAATGTGTAAGTGAGAACATGCGGCAGAGAATGTTCTGTCGTATTTTTTCTGACGTCGAAAATTCATTATGCTACAATAAAAACTTTATATGTTCATTCTACAGGAATACATTCATTTTCGATTCCTTGCCGAAGGCGAAGAATCTTTGCAACCACGCTGATGGGAGTAAGTATGTGTGTGCATGTTTGTATAGGTATGAATATGTGTTTGGCTTGTAAACACGATGTCTCAATATAGCAATGATGGATACTCCTAAAACTTAACATATGGATTTCCCATATTAAGAGGAAAATCCCGGTTACTTTTGATGGAACTCAAAGGTCATGTAAGGTCACTAGAGGTCATAAACCAAAAACCTTGAAAACACGATATCTCTAGGTAGGAAGCATGGATACTTTTTATACCTGGCATGTGATATAGTCAGAAAATGCACCCTATTGTTTTAGTAGAGGTCAATGGTGATCTTAGGTCATCGGAGGTGAAAATACGGTATTCTTAAAAGTTGCTTGTAAAAACGATAACTTAAGATAGCAATGATGGACACTTTACATTCTTTTTACATAAATTTATAATATTTAAAGAAAAAGCGCCATTTTTTTTACAGTGGAGGTCATAGGTAATTTGAGATCACCAGAGGTTAAAAACCGAAACCTTCAAAAACACGATAATTCAAGACAGGGATGATGGATACTTTTCATACTTGGTATGTAGATTTATCATTTTAAGAGAGAGAACCTATAGGCTTAGTTGGATGTCAAAGGTCATCTGAGGCCACCAGAGGTGAAAATATGAAACTTCGTAAACTAAAAAATGAAAAGACAGTTAGTCGGTACCTGCAAATTGTGTCTCATTTCGTGACCACCGAAAAGTTAGGGCTGAATTTTTGCACAATTCCAAGATAAAGTTATAAGGCACAACCTACATATTTTTCAAAGGCATCACTTTTACAGAAATAGGTAATTCTAATTTTAATTACCTTTTTAGTGTGACGGATGCTAGCTGTGACTAAAACATGATTGGAAATGCCATTCATGTAAAGAGTTTGTTGATGGTGTTGTGAAAAGTCCTCGGTGTCTCACACAAACGGCCCGGGTTCGAATCCCACCTAGGACACTTCCTTTTTCTTTACGTTTTGTTATTTGATGTTTAGTGGAGTTCAAAGGTCATATGAGGCAGAGTTGTTGACTTGAGTCAATGTCTTGCGACTCGAGTCCACTCGAGTCCCATTTTTTGACTTGTGACTTGACTTTGACTTGAAGGGAACTTGACTTGCGACTTGACTTGCGACTTGACTTGACTTGAGGAATTTGAAAAATGAGTGACTCGTGACTTGACTTGACTTGACTTGCAGAGAAATACTTGTGACTTGACTTGACTTGACTTGAATGATATTTGACTCGAGTCGTCGACAATGGAAATCATCATAAGTTTTAAGCTGTATTAATTATTCATACTCTCATGCAAAATCTTTCTGCTATTTACGCCCGAAATTGAAGATCTGCATCTTTTACAACATCGTAGAATATCGATAGCGCACATAAACTGTGCGTATACACGTACACATATTCAATTCCGTGGAAAATAGAGTGACACTGCCCGCAAAGTGGTTCCACTGTTCCGATGCAGCTGTAGCACTAGCATGCAGGGCCGAATTTACGAATGCGGCGGCCCTGGGCATGAACTTATGTGGGGGCCCTCAGACAGTCACTTGGCTCTTTGAAAAAGAAAGTGATATGATAGATTGGGCTATACGCGTAAACTTACCATTTTTAGTGGCTGGGCGCTTGTATACAGACCATAAATATTCAACAATTTTAGGCTGTAAGCCAGATGTATCATCGCTGTGGCGAATCAGGGATTTGCCTGAGAAGAGAGGGGGGATTTAGATTGTCAAGAGCTACTGATGCAGAGTAGTGGCCCGATGGTGAAGTTCTTATCTTTTTGTTCAGAAAAAACTCAAGGTGCAACTTGGGGCATTTTAACTGTTGGTATTAATTTCTTTGTACTACAGAGCTATAATGAAAGTAACAAAAATAACTGAAACTTAGCTGGACCTAGCCATAAGGCATTGGGACGATTTTATTTCGGAAAAAATTCCCGAATTTTTAGACCTACCTCAGATGTCGTGTTGAGTAAAGTGATGCAAAATAAAGAGTGATGGTGGAGAGACTAAGATTTCAAGTTGTCGAGAAGGATGATAGGGTGGAGGTAAACTCTCGGAACAATTAGCACTTGACAGTTCGTTTAATTGCAGGTTCAAAAGTTGGAAGCCTGAGACGCCTGCTAGGAGCGAAATGCATATAGTGAGTAGCAAGTGGGCAACTAGCTGAGAGTTAAACAAGGTGGGCTAGCCATGATCTATTCAAATACTCCCATATTTAATCTTTTTGTATTCTACTTTGAAATTTGAAGAATAATTTTCTTCAAATATTGGAGACTCTGAGGACTTAAAGATATTATAATATAAGGTCATATACCTCTGTAGCAAGAGGTGTAGATACTAACATTTCGACCATACTGCAAGGTGTGATGCTTTAAACTCATGGAGTGAGCCAGTACAACTCTCAAGATTAGTGGTGCATTTCATTTGATGTGGTGTACTTGTAGCATCCACCAACTACCATTAATAGACACTCACTTATGTACTCATTACGTACATTAACGCCATTATGAGACTTCACATTTTAAGTTATTGTTATGCAGACACCAGCTTTTTCTTCCTCATAATTAAAAAATGCTTATTTACGGTTTTGAATTTGAAGATTAATTTGAAAGTACAAGTTTCTATGGTGAGTTAAAAATAAGTGTTGTTTATATAGGGCTTGCATGACATCCTAGACTATTGTGCAATCCAGATTTCTATTCCTGCGTATTTAATTTAGTAACTGAATTCTCCTAAAAAGCATTAGTATTCATGTTTTATAACCGACTACATTTTGCTCATTTATAACCTTTGTTCTAGTAATGCGGCTGTGGTGAGAGCAGTGTGTTACATTTTTACTTCAACTAGATCAACTGTTCGAAGTAATGCGATCACAACCTGACAACAGCGGTTTTGACGGGGCGTTTCGAGTTATTCTGCATTTCAGTTGGCTTTTATCGGCCGTCTTAGATGCGGATTTAAAATTTGTGGGATGTGCATGGAATGTGTCAAATTTTACCTAATTTATGCTGATCGATGATTATTTGGAGTCCCTGGAGTTTATTTTCCAATATTTGGGCAAAAAACTTTTTTCATAGAGATTTTGATATTTGTTTGATAAATTAACGATATGACAAAAAGATGTTTGTACGGGCCCGTAGCCACGGGGGGAGGGGCATTTCGGGGCAATGCCCCCAAAATATTTCTGCCCCCCAGATGAAAATTGAAACTGCATAGAAATTAATGTGGTGGAATCTTTTATGCCCCAATCACAACTTTTGCCCCCCAATCACAACACTTATCCGCCTAAAAATTTGAAGCTGGCTACGGGCCCGTGTTTGTAGGGTGCGATTTTGAATTTCAAATCGATCATTTCAGAATGGAAGGAATTGTCCCAAATACAGGAACAAAAAATAACAAAATACTTGATCTCAGTTGCTTTTAAAACTTGCCAATAACGTATTCTGAGTATTTCGTTCCATTTCATCAAAGTTAGTCAAATTGGAGAAAATTCGAAATAGATTACATTAGGGAGGTGCTACTTTGTCAAAGTAACATACCTCCCTGATTACAGTACCCTCTTTCCTTTTTCGTTCTGTCGGCTCAAAAGCGAGAATCTTGCCGAACTCAAATTTGATTTGGCGTTTTCATTTACAGGTGTAAGCCGGGGCAATGTCAATTGACAACGAATAAAGTCATTTGGTGTTGGTGTATTGTTACACTTGTTCAAACAAAGCATATTGGATATCGACGCAGCAGGCACAAACGGCGGTCGTCTTACCATGCCATGTCATGTTTATCTGACGTTAAATTCGACGTAAATGGTTGGCCGTACTGGACATTTAAAGATGAATCTCTTTCAACGCATTCATATCTATATGCATCGTTTGCACGTGTTTTTGAATTACACATAATGAGCTCTTGATTGCTCAAAGGCCAAAGAAATACTGCTTTCTGACTAGGTACATATGATAGAGCAACAAATTACAAACAAGTAACAGCAAACAGCTTTATTATAGCTTGTTCCGTTCTATAGAGATAAAGCTATTTATTGCAATGACAGGGTGCCGCCATTTGCAAAAAATGATGAATTGTAGCAAGTCTGTTATGATGTCACAGAGCCACAACAAATTATGCATATGCTATGTAGTTTTTTTATAATCTGTCTCAATAATTTCTTTGATAACATAGGTACTGTCAAGTTTCTGTCTAAACTATGTATTCCTCAGGCTGTAAATTTTTAGAAAAGAGGCACAATTTTTTTTATTTCATTTTGTAAAATGAAAAAATGGCCCAAAGAAAACAAAGATATACATTGCAGATTTGCCCTAATATGGCTCTGATAGGACATGATAGACTTGCTCCAAGTCATCTTATGGCGGCACCATGTCATTGCAATAAATAGCCATATCTCTAGAACAGAACAAGCTACAAAAAAACTGTTTGCTGCTACTTGTTTATAATTTGTTGCTTTATCATATGTACCTACTTAGAAAGCAATATTTCTGTTTCCTTTAAGCTACCAGGCGGTGTCATAATTATGAGCCTAATTATGAATGATCTTATGAACAAAGATACCGCTGAATACCAGCCTCGTCGCAGTGTAAGTTTGTACTAACGGTACTCTAGTTACTTAATACGACCAAAATATTAAAGCTTGCCAGCCAAATTATGGCCATGCCTCATGTAGATTCTAATAATTTGCTGTATAACGTCGGGTTTTAGTGCAGCGGCTGGCCCAGAACAGGTAAGAGTGGAGATCCTTCGTCGCCGCCCTACATGCCAGAAGGAATAACGGGCATGAGTGAGTGAGTTTAGTCCAAATGGTTGGATTGAGGTCTGAGATTTAGAGGTTGGTATCGTGTTGAAACAAAATCTGAAACAACCTATTTTTAACTTGTTTTGAAGTCTGATGCCGGACGTATGAAAATGTTGTGGTCGTTTGTTGCTGGAAGCCGTCGTGACCTTGGATGGACACTAAAGAGTCAGATTTTATGACAAACGTCTAAGACGTAGGGGTAGGAACTGTTCGATTCTGGGAGTCTGCACATTGCTTCGGAGCACCGTCCTAAGGGAGGGGTCTAAGAGGTGTTCCCTCCCCTTTGGGAAATTTTTGAATATTTCAGGGTCCTCTGATGCAATTTGGTGAAACACGTTGGAAAAATTTTAAGGAAAATTACTGCAAAGTTTTGACATTTTTGTACACAGGAAACAAATGAGGGGTTTTCGTCCTTGGGCTAACTGGCTAAGGGGCAGGAAGCATACCTCTGTCCCATAACGTTTTCACATTATTTCAAATATAGAATACATTTTTCTCTCACCTCACCTCATTTGGAAAGCTCCTGTTGGGAGAGGCACGAGACTTATGGGAGGGGGGACAACATCCTTTGCTATTCCACCGGCTCAAGCAGTTACTCACCAGCTGCTTATGTCAGTTGTCAATTCAAATAGGTGTTCTTTTAACTGCAAGTTACTGTAGTTAGGAGAGTCAAACAAGGCGGGCTAGCCATGATCTATTTAAATACTCTTATAGTTTACCTTTTTGCATTCTACCTTAAGATTTGAGTAAGAATAATTTCTCCACATATGGGGACTCGAAGATGCCATTATATAGTTATATACCTTTGTAGAAAGAAGTGTACATGCTAATATTTCAACCACAAAGCAAGGTGTGGAATTCATGGAATATGAACAAGTGCAAATGAGTTTAAATAACCAGCGGCGGCGCCAAGGGGGGGGGGGCTTGTGGGCTTTAGCCCCCCAGAAGTGGTCATCCCCCATTAGCCCCCCCCCCAACTGAATTGAGCACATTGAAAATTTAAAACACTCATTAAAACAATTTTATTAAGCGGAATTTTTAATGGCACTAAAAATTTGTCAGCCATCAGCGCTAGCCCTACATTAACCCCTCCCCATCTGAAATGAGGAAAATGTATGTATATTTTAACGGCGTTATGCAAGTTCAAATGTTTTCATTATACATGACCCACGCCTTAAATCACCTGTAACCCGTTGTAGAAATGTCACACATTACAGATAGGCTACGCAATGCAACGAA
>WURT03169713.1:0-10507 GCA_009936505.3 Holothuria glaberrima | reverse complement strand
GTTCCATTTTTAAAGTCTTTGGTATGACTCGACCTAGGAATCGAACCCGGGCCTCCCGCGTGAGAGCCGGATGCTCTTACCACTAGACCAAACACGCGGTCAATAGCAATAAGTCCGATGAATGAGCATCTAGTCTATATGTGGTTCCTCTTTGTTTAACTCTTCCACTTTATTTGACCTTCAATATTTTCAAGGAGTATTAGTCTGTCTTTGCTCATATCACTATGGAATGAAAACCTGTGTATGAAAGCTTTTCCTGGAAACAAAATTACCTCAAGCTATGACATTTACAAACTAAAGTGTTTTTCAAATGTCATCTGCAAGTCATTCTGAAGATTCTCCTTTAAGGGAGAAAAAACAAAGGTAAAAATATTGAAGGAAAATCCACAAAAATGTTGAATGTCAGATTCCACTCACATTGTATCTTGTTGCATTGAAAAAAAAAATCATGAGATTCTTTTAAGGGCTTTATAAGTTGAAGTATCAACCTTGAAGAGTGTAAAAAGGCTGAGTATCAATTTCAAAGTGTTTGTTAAAGTTTTAAGTTTAATTTCAAATTCTACTAAAATAATTAGGTTTGGATCGTAATAGCAAAGTTATTCTAGTCTGCAGTTATTTCATTACTCTTGGTTACCAGTAGTTTTATCCAGTATTAAATCTCCTTGTGTTATATAAATTGGTCAAATTGCTAAACATATAAAAAAGCACAAGCCATTTTTTCTTGTATCTAATACAAGGATTTTTTGGGGGGCTAATAAACCTTACAACTGGTACACAAAATTTGATTTTAATTGTTCCCACATTAAAATAAATGTCAAAAAGAGTTGCTCTGATAGCAGGGAAAGATTTGCTTTATCCCCAAACTTATTTCCAATTTTACAGTTCATTAGCATTTTCTTTAAATCCTTTTGTCCATTTAATATTAGGTCTGTTATTTATGTCAAGGAAATGTGACCCTAAACTTTCAATTACAAGCAAAGTTGCCATTGACTGTAAAATTCTGAATTCATGCAGGCAATGTTTAACACAATTACAATGTCACTAACAAATGTCAGAGATGATTACATAGGAACAACTGTTTTTTGAAACATAAGAGAATGATTTAATTGCATGATGGGTAGCCAGCTGATTAACCAATCAGCTGGTGATCCAGACAGCTGACCTAGAAAGATTAGACCAGATCTTACTGTTGTCATACATATCATGACCTTGCTTGCAATGAATTTATTTTCTGGTTCTGGCTAGCTGGACATCGTATGCACACATGACTGGGTTCCTACAGCCCCACACACAGATGCGGAAGAGGGCTTTTCTGACTCCAGTGTACCCGTTTTTGCCATTAATTATCCTTTTGAAAATGATGTCAAAGGTGTTTCACTACAAGTTTATATATAGCCTACTTATCTTAATTGCCAGATGACAGGAAATATGATTCAAAATTGACTAATTTTGAAAATTTTCTCCAACCCCTTCCACATCACGGCTTTGCACATTTATCACTTTGCCCTCACAAATTAAGTTAACTCACCCCCTTTTGTAAAGTACTGGGCCTGCCATTTTACAACCCCCCCCCCTATTTGAACAGAAAATTCACTACACTCTGGCAAGTACATGCTATTTTGGGCATATATGCATCAAGGAGGTGTTACTTTGACAGGAGATCCAACTTAAAATGTACTTTATTCTAATCCTGTTTGATTGGATTAAGAGTGAGGAGATAATCATTTAATGACAGATTATAGGACTTCAGAACCTCCAATTCTTTTGTCTAATACTTAAAACTGCTATTTCCTGTCCTAGCCAACCTTTTGTCAACGACTCTATTAGGCTGACAATATGATTATCGTGAACAATGGTTTGATGTGTAGCAAGTTGCCGACAGCATAGTAAGCGCCAGTGTTTTAACATTCAAAACGACTGTTTTTCGTGACAAAGTCTAAAGATGCTTGTAATAAAGACCTGCCCATGCTATTTGCAAATGCAGAAAAGAGCTATGAGGCTACATGTTACTGTTGATTTTTCATCAATCTGTGCATAATTTCGCAACTTTAAGGTGGTGTATTCGTGCTCAAAATGTGTCAAGGAATGACAGTGTGGTTTTTTTAAAGGGGCACAACACGCCACAAAGGCGCAAATTAGTTTGCGACTGAAACGACTGGCAATGTAGAATAAATGGGCAAATTTTCATGTGCCGCTCTTCAAGATGTAGCAGACGATGTGAACCTTTGTGTTTAGTTTCTTAAGTACCTTTAAGCCTATTATATCTGGAAGATTACTTCAAGAAGGGATTACCGTCGGAAACTAGCTAGGTTCAAAGAAAGGGTTAAAGATGTGTCTCCTGTCAAAGTAACACCTCCCTGTATGCATCAAAAGTTAGGACAAAAGTACTACAGCCACCTCCTCTCCATTGGAAGTAGTCCTGTGTACCTAGATGATGGCTATATCACAATTACTAAGCTATAAATGACATGATCTCAACAAGTTGGTGTTTGTTTTCACCTCTGAAAATATGACATTGCTGAATCTATCATTTTCAATTGTTACAAAGCAAAGTTCCTAGATCATTTGTCAGACTGTTTTGTACAACCAGACATGCATTTCAATATTGTATACAGACAAGACTATGCCTTTTTAACCCCTCCCAGTCTTTTTCACACAAATCTCTGCTACTGATTAGTACAGAGAAGTATTATAAAAAGATATTGGGAAACAGCAAGAAGTACTATAAATCTGAATGAGCATGTTAATATTTGCTTCAATGTTGACAGCGTGACATTCGCTTCTGACTCAATGTCAACACTGTACAATTGCTTTATGTTTTCACAACCATGTAAAAAACCCTGGCTGGATTTAAACAGTGCTGAGATGCATTGTTATAGCTTAAACCTTCAATGTTTAATGAATAAATGGATGCATGGAAACTTTCTTGGGAAGGCATTGCTTAATTAACTCTTTAGATTTAAGGTCAAAAAATGTTATTCTTTTCTAAAGTCTCAGGAAAGAAGATACTTACTTTTAAAGGGTTTTTATTGATTTGCAGTCATCACCATTACTACTGTTTTTATTTTCTTTCATATTTTGTGTGTGCACAGCATATGTAGGTTACACAGTCACTTGAACCCTAACTTCTATTGAATTTTTACTGTTTATACAGATCAATGCAGAGCTCAAAATAAGAAAGTGTATAAATGGCAAGCAATGGTATTATTTGAAAGGTACTATAAAAGCAAAACATACTGTATGTGGATCAAAACTAACATTTGGGAACATGGACATTAGAAGTAAAGTCAGAAGTAGTGGGTTTTCAGCTGGGGGTTTATGTTCACATAATCTTTTCAGAGGGTACGAGAGCATCCTTGCCAAATATACATCATTTTATGGGAAATGGAGTAAAATGTGCAGTAAGTGATGTTTGTTGCAGTGATAGACATGTCCATAGCCAGACAAGGTACTGACGGGGGAAAAAATAGCCTCCAGGAAGGGGGATTAAAATATTTTCTTAAGGTAGAGGGGAGAGACATGATCGAATGCATTAAAGCAGTGGTGATATTGAGTCTTCTTGGAGGGTGGCTGAAAAATTTTCTAGGGCACACCAGCCCCTCTGCCCCTTCCTCCCACTGGCTACGGGCTCTGTGCTAGATGGTATTGTCTTAGTGCTCAACAGTCTAATAGTAGAACAATGTAATTCCAATGTAGTTCTCACCTGTTGAAGTTATGTATCCAATTACAATAAATGTATGACAATGCTGTGATATGTTTGCAAAAGGAATATTTTCTCTCTTAAAGGGACACATCAATGGGTCATGTACAGTACATACCCAGGAGTATGCTTATCAGTTTAGGGAAAAGGTTGAACATCCCAGATTTAAAAGCTTGAAAGTCATTATGGCCTGTGAAATGTGTATTGAAATTTGTTGCGGGGCATTAATCAATTAAGGCAACTGAAAAACTATGGGATCTGAAAGGGTATGGTCTCAACTTTTGCTGCTTTAATTCCCAGGACAGCTCTCTGTTCCTACATATCTTTTTTGAGGTCTTTATATTCCAAAAAGCAATAAAGGTCAGTGTTAGGATGAAGGGGTTTGGAGGTTAGGTTGTGGTGAGAGTGTTATGGTTGTGTGTGTTGAAACATAGAGATGACATACACGTAGCGAGTGCAACTGCTTATTCCTATGCCTCTGAATATTTTGTCATGTGACCAGATAGTGGTACTCCCACCTATATCCTATATGTGCAACTCCTGAGTTTTTTTTAATAAATCTCCAAATTTCCTTACCATGCATTTTCATAGTTGCTGTTTCAAGGTTACTGTTGTTATGGCAACTGGCTTTGGTAAACATGCTCATCTCAGAGGTAAAAGAATACAGTACCTCATTGCCCCATCTATATTGTAAGAGGAGATGAGATGTAAGGCTTGGGTGATTGGTGTTTATCCTGTTCAAAAGGTGAAGTGATAATAACATACAGGGAATGAGGAAATGAATTGAGTAAAAAAAAATACAAAATTGTAAACAAGAGGGAGGGGGTGAGTCCAGGAAGACAAACTATTGTTATAGAGGGTTCTGCTTAGGTCAACTTTTGGACAAAATTTGGAAAATACTGCACCAATAGCAATATCACCCTTGCCTGTTGCAACAAATATCTATAGGATCTCAAGCTAGACAAGACCCTAGTCCCCTTCCCCCTCTTCTGAACACTGTTCATATTCATAATTTAAATTGAATGAGGGAGTTACAAATTTTACATCAAGTTTATTTGCTCAAATATAAAAGCAACCATAACCATTAGACAACCAAGTTTTGAAGCCTGCAGTAAGAAAGAAACCACCGTGTATCAAGAGATGTTAAACTTGCATACCACAATTGTCTCACTCTATTTACATAATATTTAATCACACTCTTCCTCTCACACATGACGACACGTAGAATAATCTAATCCTTGAGCCAGCAGAATAGATATTCATATCATGTCCAGATATCAGACAGCTTGTTGTGACAGCAGTTTATACTCTGTTACTTCAACATTTCTCCTTACTGTACACATTTGCTTGGAATCAGTGAAGCATACCAGCTAGATAGAGAACAATTTATATGCATCTGTCTGTTAGGCTAATGTTAGGCTCAGTTGACTGATGAATTCAAGCATAACTATTTCCATTGCTCTAAGTGACTATACAGATGGCCTTGAACATATTCATATGCAGGCCAAACTATCCAGGATGTGTCTATATTTGTTCATAACACAAGGTTAGATGACTGCAGTATGAGCAAACATTGCTTGGGGACTTTTATAGTAATTTCTTGTGCATGAAGATTGAAGAGCAGGTGTCTACTTTGTATAGGTAAAATGACAATTATATACTGTATACTGCAGAAGTAGACAAAAAAAAAAAAAGAAAAAAAAAAAAGAAAGTGAGGGAAAAGGACAGAATTTGGTCTTTCAAATACATTTGTACTGTGCATTTTACAAAAAAAACTTGAATATGTATGCGTGTACCAGACTCACGTAAAATTTCGTTTTAACAACCAATGTAGTATAGTAAAGGCACTGAAATTGACGCGGGCCCATGAATGACGCACCTCCAAAAATTACTAGCTATAACCTTAGCAACGTTACTGTAGCGAGCCTAATGTTTTTGAACCTATCCAGTATTTGTTTTTTCAAGATAATTAATCCATTTCAGGTTTGTGCATACCTAAATATGCAAGTCAAGTTTTTCTTAACTGCATCCTACTCTTGTGCGCATTTTTAACATTTGGAAATAGCACTCTCTAAAAACAATGAAAATTACCTCGTCCTAGTTTGCACTGTCCCAAAATACTGCTCTTCATATGACGTACTTACACATGTATAGTGTGTTGAGTGCATAAACTAGATATAAAGGTTATTGAGCTCTGTTTGTAATTTAATCAAACTTTCTGTCTTTCTTAGGCAGGATAGGTCAACAAGTTAAACAAGTTTTGCGTGAAACTGTATGTGAGGCAACTAAGTGCTTTCCCTGCGGAGCTGACTCTATCGCTCAGCACCTCTATGGTTACATCTGAGATATGTGACTGACTAAAGCCATACATCTTGCTATGTAGGCATCTGTACATAACTGTACAAAGTCAGTGAAAGTGGTTGCACACTACACATATGGAAAATGCGTCACTTTCGGTGCTGTTTAGAGACTGACTTTGAACAAAATTTCAAGTCAAATCAAGCTTTCTTTTACTTATTTCTGAATCGGAGTAGGAAAACTGGGGGTAGCAATGCATCGGTAAGTTACTACACATTTGGAAAAAGCAAACAAGTCAGAGTTTGGACTTATTTTATTCTAAATATCGGCTTTGAAACTTCTTAGGTGCGTCATTCTCGGGCCCACCATGCTACTAATTATGACCTGTACTGTACACAGTGGACTAAAGCCAACAAACAAGTGATGTTAATAGCTGAATGAACAGCTCCAGTATATCTTTATAGATCAAGTGCAGTACAAACTAAACTGCATGGCATTGAAAATACATATGAACACTAGGCCTTTCTTATAATAATATCAAAATGCCCAAGGTGCCTATTAAAGGGGGGAAATTGGAGGGGGAGGGGGGATACTAGCCTGCAAATGTATTAAGACACCAGTAGGCCTATACTGCATTTGTCTTGATGGCAAGGGTGCTGAATTGCAAATGCTAGGGAATCGTGCCTGCAAACTGAAGGAAAAACAAGTGATCACATTTTAAATGATTGACAGTCATGTAACAATTTAATATCTCTTGCTTAAAGAACAATATAAATTCAAACCCCAAGTTGAGAGTTTTTGTGCACATTTTATATTGTATTGATAATTTCCCAGTAGCTATTACTCTAATGGTAGCATACTAGCTGGCCTTGCACTTCTCTCCCAGTCAGAAGTTCCCACTCTTTAAGTAGATTGATTATATTCCTATAAATACTCCTGTCTCTAGTGCAAATCATATTTTCTCTTTTCTGCTCATAGGTGTCCAGAGACATGTAGTTGTGTCCATGGTGCATGGACAGCTCTTCTACGAGGGTGCCTGACTACTGCACAGGTAAGTAAAGTACAAATGATAGTCATGAATAGTTTATATTATATGATGGGAACTGTACAAAAAGGAATTATCCTGGCACTTCATGCCTTATTCCACTTGGCAATCTAATTTAGGTTACCGTTTGCGCAAATCAAAACCTCTATAGCAAAGCACCAATGTGGCCATTGATCGAAAAAAAAAATTAGGCCTATTGCCAGTCAGAGCTCTTTTAAAATGTTTCAGGAAGCTAATGCACGTTCAATACAGTTGTGAAATATATAGTACTGGCCCATAAATTATCCATCAGTGCCAGAATGTGAGTGTGGTACATGCAGTAAGACATATCATTGGCATAGCAGAAGAGGAAAGGGGGGGGGATGTCAAGTGGGCAAATTGGAACCATGTTTGATGCAAATTGTAGTAGTTTGTATGGACTACTGACTAGATGAACTGGTGGAAAATGGTAAGAAAAAATATTACTTGCCCCTGATGCTAACCAGCTCTCTCAATCCCTGCTACTAAATAGTCCATAACCTGGCAAGGATTGGCCTGATAGGGAGCCAAGCTCCCCAACAGGAAGGGGCTAGCAACAAGAAACCCCCCTCTCCTCCCCAAGGATGATGAATGCAACTCGTCAGTGTTGAAAGTTTTCAGTTTCTTTTTACAAAAATTTGAAAATTTTGGATTTTTTTTTTAAAGAAAGTTGTAAAAATTTGGATTTTCATAGAAGAAAATTTGAAAATTTGGGTTATTATTGGGGAAAATTGAAAAATTTCGGGGTTTTATTGAAGAGTCTACCTTCCTAAGAGCATAATCAAGAAGATCGTCAGAGGTGACTCTCGTCAGGATTACATTTTTTATCACGTGTATTAAAGCTCCCTGACAAAATTGCAAAATTTTTCTGACAGGGGACCATGAGACCTCGCTCCCCCTCCCCACTGATTCCTTCCCTGTCCTGCACATACTGTACCTTAACTGAGGCAAGCCATGTGTGGCATAATAGTAGTCATAGGCCAGCAATGGACAAATACATGAATATATCACAAAATCATCTTAAACTGCGCGCAATCAGACACACATCTTTCTTATACATTTCTTGATGCAATCTACCCCGACAGCCTCATGTCTGGGTGAATGCTTGATGATCCTTATGACCGACTTAATTGCGTTGTTTCCTCATGGTTTCAAGAGACCTTGTAATTAGGAGGTCTTGTTAGTCCCTTCGGAAGAGACTTTTCAGAGGCCACAAAAGTTCACTGCTCTCTAAAAGAGTACGCACACAAAAGGTCGTGGGAGATACAAGCCTGAGATTGGCAGGCACTGTTACACACATTATATCAAAGTACTTGTGAACTTACTAGCACTATACAGATAATAATAAACAGTTACATTGAAACACCTCTGTCTCTCCACCTTTTGTAACTTGTTCATGTGTTACAAGTTAAAATAAGCCTAAATTTAAGAAAATTATGCAATCTTTTGGAAGTCTGATTCTGTATTATAAATTTGCATAGAGCTTACAGATATTGTAAATCGAAACTAAAGATTTAAGCTAAAGACAGAAGATGCAATTTTTCTACTGTAGAACAGTACTAATAAACATGAGGCATTAAACCTTTTTCATAGTTCTGCAGAAATCTTAAGATCTTTTCCTTGGCAGTAATTGAAGTGCAATACCAACCTGATGGCTAGACCAAGTCAGAATCTCTGACCTTTTATAAATTAATGCTTTAGAATAGCTGAACACATTGTCAAGGCTTCTCAAATTCTCAGATCTCTTGCAATATACGTGACACATTTCTGGCCTCTTTTATATAACGCAGATAAATTTTGGGGCAAATTTAGGTTTCTGACATTTTGTTACAGTAATTTGAGAAGCTTATTTGTCACAATGACTGAGTATGGTGCACTGCAAGTATAAATTATTCTGTTATTCTGAGTGAAATGCCATTGATTTTTTCCCCCTCAGATACAAGGAAGAAATATTGTAGAGATTTTATACCATAGAGGAAGAGTTAAAACAAAAGCAAAACGTAATTAAGTTTGATGTATGGCACTTAGACAGGTTGATGATATCATTAATCTTTCTCGAGACATGAGACGATTATTTAAACATTTTGCATTGTGTTATATACAAGCCGTGTATGAAACATACAGAGAGATGATATCTATCTGGAAAAAATTTCAGAAATAAAAAAAAATGAATAATTATCTATAAATGATATTCAGTATAATCCCATTTCCTGTTGAGGATACAATAATTCAGCCTATTTGGGGGAATGTGCTATAACTTGTCAAACCTGCATTTATTTTCATTTCCATTATGTGTTAGTCAACATATTTATTTTTAGCAACAAAATTTGAAGCAGGTTGAACATGACATGTACACAAGCTCATATCTTGTATCTGACATGGAAATGTTATGTGCCCTTTACTGCCAATGAAAGGCTGCATGAAAGAGGGCATATTCCAGGAATTTTCAATAGAGGGGGTGCAAGGTTTGATTGAATGCTTTCCTGGGGGAGGGAGTCTAAGGGGAGGAGGTGTCACCCCCTTTGGAAAGTTTTGGTTTTGGAAGAGAGTTGAGATGCAAAATGGTAGTATATTTGACACATATTGGAGCATTTTCTTTTTTTTGCCTCCCCTTTTTTCATGCATTGCAGCCAGTGAGGGGGGGGTACCTGTTGCAACCCTCCTGGATCCACTACTGTGAAGGTTTTGATAGGAGGGGCTATAGCAGTCCATTGTGGGTCATGGTTATTTTCAAACAAGCCCCTTTGCTCATCTTCAGTCTTGAACCAGCAATAGATTCTTATGCATTGCTGTGTGAAAATGCAAGCTTGGCCCTATGAGACCAGGCTCTGTGACATAATCCTGCATAAAATATGTCTGTTGTGTTACCTTAAGTGGACAATCTATCTCCCATAGAATAATGGCATTGCTTTGAGACACAGTTGTGTTTGAAAATATTCGACTTGTCATCAATGGTTACTAAACCCTGAAAAGTTATTGTTCTGACCTTGTCAATTTATTGTTTTGTATCTATATGAAAAGAGCATTAAATCATTAAAAAGGATAGGATTGTTTTGAAATGAAAGGGACTGGAAGTAAATTTATTGTTTTACAGGGAGTCATTGCTGGACCATTTGGAGACTGAAGTAATTAAAAATTTATAAACATGGGGTCTCAGTGTAGGGGTGTGCAACCACCTACAATTTTTACATTGGATTGTATGACTGCTTATTTCATACAAACACTGTTTATATATTAAAAGGAAATAGTTGACCAAGAGCTGAATTAGATATTTTTACACTACTGGCAAAATATGTCACAATGAGGGCCCCCATAATATAATGTGAAGGATTAAAATGCTACGGATTTTTCTAAAACTGTAATGAGATATTAAAGAGCCTATGAAATGAGAATTAACAGCCACCTGATAAGATTCTTCCAGCCAATCTAACGTCTAAAATAACCTC
>WURT03169702.1:0-10507 GCA_009936505.3 Holothuria glaberrima | reverse complement strand
TATGTATTGTATTGTTTTTGTTTTCGCCTTTTGTACTGGCGGAATTGACCTTTTGCCTAACCGGTCGATCTAGCGTTATATATATATATTAAATTTCAAATGTTAGCATCTGAAACTATCCGATTTTCTTCAAATAAATGAACTTTAAGTAAGCATGTGTGATGTCACTTTGGAAAAAATGAGTTCTTATAGTTAAAAGCTCTTTTATCTTGAGAACCAAAGTAAGATTGGAATGAAAGTTTCACTACATTGCTTAGATTAAGTTCCTGTTGAATACATCAAAGACAAAGTTTAGCGTGAACAAATTTTTTAATGATCATTTGTATTACTTCTGTGTGATAGACTTTGTTTTTTAAATTCCTCTTTAATTTTCCCCTACCTTTAAATTTCTATAGTTGTAAAACAGTCATCAGATACTTAAAACCATTTGGCCTTGTACTTTTTAATTACTGGAGATAGTGTTTCAAAAGTTCAGTTGGAAAATTTTGTAGTTCCCAATTAATTTTCTTAACTTCGAAAAATTCTGGCAGTGGTTTGAATAAACTTGCCCAAATCCACAGAAAATCGGTTCTCATTCCACCATTAGGTAACTTTCTTGGTGTCAGGTTGGGGGAGGGGGGTTCCAAACCAACATTTTTAATTAAGATTTGAAAGGGTGTAATTTAGAACATCATTTCAGATGGGAAATTCACAGATTACTCTTGCATGAAAAATACATCTTTGTAAGGAATTGGCCTCTCTAGAAATGGTCACTTTTACATTCCTAGTTTAGCCTGTGGTTGTTCAGCACAGGTGAAGCAGTGAGACTGATGCAAACAGCTTCCACAGACATACTTATCAGGGCTCCTTGCATTATGAAAGGCCTTGAAGGTGATGTTGGTAATGTAGTGTACTCCCTTACACAACAGAATGGTGAGGTTTTAAAAAAAAGCTATTTTAGTGTATTCAACTCTGTATGTTCCTGTGACCCAGTCGGGGATCAAATCCCAAACTTTTCTGTTTGCTACACCCCATTGCATCAAATTCCACTGCCTTAAATACAGCACTGCTTGACCTTTGAAAGTATGTAGGGAGAGAATTATCCCTCCTAAAAAGTCACTGATTAATAAAAACAAAATAGTCCAAGGTAGTAGGCGTATTTCATTTCCTTGTAATACCAGAGTTCTGAAAAATAAACATTAACTGACGTTATTAAGATTCCTGAATTCCTTGAATGGCCTGTACACCTTGGTGTTAAATGTCACTTTACGGACAAACCGATCAGTTAATTTTCCCCAATAGGTAAAACCTTTGCATTCATCTGCTGGTGACCTTTTCAATTTTCAAGTTTAATGCTTCTAGCATCACAGATAATACAAAAGTGATTTTCCGTTGATTTCTGTAGCATACGAAAACAGCACATTACGTAAACAGTTCATTGTGTAATAAGTTGTACTGATCGTTGCTGTGGTAGCTGATGATTTGATGATAGTATAGACTTAAATAAGTGGAAATATTTTTGGGAGAGGAACCAAACTGAACATATGCCTCGCAAAGCATAGCGAATTGATATGGACTGTTTTCAGGGACTATGGTTCAGTGTTAAGGAGTTTTTCATGATAGGGGTAAAAAAAGCAAAACTTTAATGGAAACTAGAAAGAAAACAGAAAACATGGAAAATCATTGGAAATGACATTTTCAAATAAAACAAAAGAAATGAATAAATGAAGAAATAAAATAAAAATGAAGAAATACAAAAAAAAAAAAAAACCAATGTGAAGGAAACACTTCAAATAAAATATGTCTCAACACTGTTTTACTGTTTTAATGTTAACATTGATGGCCAAAGATTTGTTTTTCCTTAAAATTTAAATCGTATTGTATACTACAAAAATCTGATACATATCGTACTATGAATTTATAATAGCCATTGCACTTTTGTAAACTGAACAATTCCTTAAGACAAACTATTAGCTGTAACCAATCCAAGGTTAAAGCAATATATTGAACCATAAGGAAATTTAAAACAGTGATCATCAGGGTGGATCCATTACATCAAATCTGTTTGCTTCAAGTTCACTTTTGGTAGAAGATGTCATAACTTCAGCTTCTACCTGTAATATTTTGAGAATAGAACATATGAATAGAATGAAAATTTCACCAGAATATGTAGATATTAGTTCCCCCACCCCTTCCCTGCCAAAAATCAAAACCAAAAACAAAACCCAAAAAATTGGATCTGGCCTTTAACTCCATAGCATCAGTTCTATGACCTTGATGATATTAAGCAACTCCAAAAATGGCCAGTACACTTAATCCTCTTAACTGGAAGAAACCACCAGTTTTGTGGGTATTACTGGTAGTGGTGGCATCACTGACTGCTATCAAATGTCTAAAGTGCTTCGTTTGTCTAGATCAAATTTCAAGACGACCAGAAGTTGGTGGAGACCGTTTTAAGGAAGTATGTTCCAGTAGGGACTGTCTCTCTACTACGTAAACAGTCCGTTAGGACTGAAAAAACAAATTTAAAGATTTTTGATAAGTATGTCAGGTCATTTCCTGATGGAGGTCACTTTCAATATGTGATACGTGGCTGCAAATCCTGTTCATTTGTCCCTTTATTAAAAAAGGTGTATGTTTTTGTCGGTGGGGTAATTTATAATTTTTTTTTTCCCATCTTTTTGCAATTGTATAAACTATACCTTTTTTCTGATCCTTAAACTGTTAGTAGAATGGTTGATAAATTTTTCATCTCAGTACTTAGCAACTTTGAGAAATCAGTCTCTCAGATATTCATGTTCATTAATCTTGAAGTAGATGTCTTGCACCTTTCCAGAACATTTGTAATATCAAGAGATTGAAAATAACTATAAGATAAGATAGGATTCGTTTATTTTGTCCACAATCATGTGGACATTTGTCACCCTGCAGCAAAACATGCAAAACTTTAAAAATGCTATAAAAATACAGTAAAAGGTACAAAAATACACATACGTACAAAAAAATATGAATATACAACCACAAAGGTGATTATAGGTGATTACAGTGTGATTGATATTGTGCAGATCAGTGAAATGTGAGATGTTCAGTAGTGTAGCTTCCATCACACTCAGAATTGTGCTCAGCAGAATTTTGCCTTGCCCAGTTGAACTACATGTTAGCCTTGGTTGGAGACGGACTAGAAATTGAGTTAATTGGGAGAGTTTTAACTGCCCAGAAAGGGGACATTTGTTAAAGTTTTAGGAAAATTAAGTTAATTGGGAGAGGTTTAATTGCCTGAAAAGGGAAAGTTTGGCCTTACAGTTTTAGGAAACTGGTTATACGAAGATGGTGATTGGTGAAGTTTGATGCAGATAATGAAAGTACTTAGTATGAATGAAGAAGGCACTTAGTATGGATGTCGTAAGTACTTAGTATGAATGAAGAAGGTACTTAGTATGGATGTCGTAAGTACTTAGTATGAATGAAGAAGGTATTTAGTATGGATGCAGCAAGCACTTTGAGTGAATGAAATAAACACTTGCTGTGATGAAGTACACTCTTAAATGTGAATGAAGTAAATGATTAGTATGAATGAAGTATTAAGTTTGGATGAAATTTGAATGCAGTGAGCACTTCATATATACTTGTTATGAAGTATGCACTAAGTATGGAAGAAACAGAAGTTAACACTAAGAAGGAAGTAAGCAATATGTATAAAAAACAGAGTTTAACTGCCCAGAAGCTGGTTATAGAGAGATGATGAATGTAAAAGTTTGGTGCAGAGATCAAAGTACTTAGTATGAATGAAGAAGGTACTTAGTATGGTTGTAGTAAGTACTCTGTATGAATGAAGAAGGTACTTAGTGTGGATGTAGTAAGTACTTCATCGTGCAAATGAAATAAACACTTGCTATGATAAAGTACACACTTAGTACGAATGAAGTGAATGAAGTAAGTATTAAGTTTGGATGCAAGGAGCACTTCGTATATGGAGTATGCACTAAGTATGGATGAAACAGAAGTTAACACTAAGAAGGAAGTAAGCAATGTGTATAAAAACAGTCAGCATCACTTTTTAAACAACAGTCATCACTTAGAATGACTTGGCGCAAATTATCATCATCACTAGGCTTTCCCAGAAACTTCCTTTTTTCACCTTTAGGGGAACTTTACAGTCATTAGTATTAAAACTGAATGATGTTTGAAAAATGATTGGAGCATAGTATTTAAGGAAAATGTAAGCATACTCTTATATTTGAATTGTGACAGAGTTACTAAATCAAGATGTTCTGGTGAAATAGTCACTCAGTTCTGATTTATGGTTCACTGGATATAAGTGGATCAAGTTTCCAGCATTTGTAACCTTCAATGAACTTGAAACAGCAGGAGAGATGCTTATTCCATGTACATCTCCTCACATTGATAAGCAATGCTCGGCTTCTTTTTGTATTTTTTACTCTGTTTTTACTTTGAAATATGTAAAGATGAAAGTTTCCCACAAAATGTTAAATTTCCATGCCTGCCATGTGGTGAACATAACAAAAATATGAAATTATGGAGGAGAAAACTGGTTGTAAATTTAAAAGCAAATTGTGTTGATAAATGTGAGATTATGGTATAACATAGCTTGCATCAAGTTAACTTTGGCTTTAATGTGTAATGATGTCATTTGGTATAAATATTGCCAAAAGGACAAGTAGGATTTGAATGCAAATTTTTGTAGAATGGTTAGGTTAAGTGACCATCAGACATTTCAAGCTTAAATAAAGACACACATAACTCCTTTCCTTAAATGAGTGTACCCATCTGCAGGGATTCTTTTTGTTCTCTCTCTCTATTGTTCGGTAACATTACCACATAGTACATGAAGCTCATGACACCAAGGCTGCCAGATGAGATTCTCACCATATGCCCAAACTTTCCTTTCCTTTCGTTCAAATTCAAGATCTGCTACACCTCCATCATTACAGGGACAATTATTCCACTATATTTCAAATAACCATTTTTCATACCAAAATAATCATTTTTAGTGACAAAATATGACCAAATTAAAAATTTTGGCCCCAAAAAACAAAGCAGCAAAAATGGCAGCCCTGCATGGCTCTTCGTATGCAAAAGGTCACTAATCTCAAAGTTTGCTTTTTTTGTGTGTTTTGGTGGTTTGTAACATTGTAGCAAGCCTTCATCAATTGTTGCACAATATACGGATCAAGTTTCAGCGGATGAACAGCTATGAACTTGTAATGGCTTGGAGCTAAGTTTGCCTTTTGGAATCCTTCCTCACTGTTGCTATGATTTCAAGAGATAAAAGCTAGGGCTGGGGTGCTGGTATCACTTATGCTGAATTGTGATCTAGAGTAAAGATTTTTGTTCTCAATGGTAGAGGTAATCCCTGAAATGAGTATCATTTGACAGTGCCATATTTTTTCTAAAGTCTCCTTGACTCTCTGGCAAAGAGCCAAGGGGCGAAAGCAAACGTTTACTCCCAAAGGACTTATGCTCCCTAAAGGAGCATATCATTTGACAATGCCATTGTCCGAGTCTCTTACAAGTTACCTTAAAACTGTATTTTGCAAGGTTTTTCGTTCACAAGGACAACTTCGATCGGCTTCAGTGAAGATTTTGCTGTCATTAAATTTTAAAGGATATGTTCTTCAAAACTTTCCATATTCATGGAAAACCATTTTTAAATATAAATTTTCTTCCCTACTTTCACAAGTTCCCACTGTGGCCATTGTTGTCAACAGTACATTGATTGTCATACCAGCTTTGTATTGGATGCTGAGCAGAAGAGAATATCCTCAATGGCCCTTGTTCATTTGTAGATCTAAAAAAAACAAAATTGACCAGGTATCTCAACTGTTCAGCAATAACTTAAAAAAGGACAAGGTTAAGGAGCAATAAATTGCTGTAACAGAATCTTGTAATTTATTCTCAGAGACTTGTTACCAGAAACTTTGTAACAATTCAGTGGGATCACTTTTCATTAATAGGCTTGGCCAAGGTTATCGTGAATGGGTGCTTGTAGCTAAGAGTGTTCAGTAATTTATGTTAAGCTTTCATCAAAAATTTTTGGTGGCAAGGGTTTGAAGTTAGTAAGAGTTTATCCATGTTCTGCAGTTTTGTAGAATTTGAAGTTTTGTATAGTTATTTCTTGAACTTGGACTTGTCTTACTTAGCAACAACTTCATTTGAATCTAATTTGTGATGAAGTTACCTTTTTCTCTGTTAACGTTTGTTAAGGGTATGATTTTGTCCTTATTTCCCTTGTACCTTAAAGTAGGAATTGCATAACTCCAAATACATTAATGAACCATGGTTGTCTAAAAATACAGTAGGTACATAACTGTACTTTGATGTGCATTTCAGAATAAAACTGCATCCTTCAAATAAGTATAAGCCAGTGTGGTTATTCAATGATTTGTGCCGAACCTATACCATTGAGTTAATCAACTGAATAGGGTCTTGAACAATTTTACTACAGTCCTCTGTCCGGGTTGTTTCAAAGACTTATTTTTTTTTATAAAATTGGAAGTGGGGACGTATTTTTTTTTTAAATTGGAAGAGGGGTGAGAAATAAACTAATAGGGAGAATTTTGCTTGCTTTGGAAAAACTATGAGATCTATGATTTTGAGTGGTTTTGTTGATCTAATAGACAGAGTTTGTCTCTTTGCGTTCCATTTTCTGTGTGCACCTTTCAAGAGATAAACCCACCCTAGAAAAAGTACTTCACAGACCTTATACACAATGGGCTTTGAAGGTTTTGAAGTAAAAATTTCATTGCCCCAATTTTGGTAGTAGTTGCCAGGCAGAGCACTTACTGTTTCTATTAAGCAATCCAGATCTACCTCTAACCTCCAGCCCATCCCCTCCCTGTTTCAGTTTTCCACTAAGGATACTGCAGATCATGCAATAAACCCTGTTATGCTTTTATATCACTGCTGGGTTGTTCAAGACCATTTTTCATAAGAAATAGAAGTGGTGAATCGTATTACAGCTTGAAGTGAAATTTTTCTCCTCAGTTTTGACTTTTACCCATATACTGTCAGCCTGAACTACCAGTCATCTCTCCTTCACACCAGAGAAGAGGTTGGGGTCGTCATCTTTGGTCCTGCCACCAACGTCTTCATCCTCATTCTGTTGGTCTTGGCCTGCTGGTTAACTCAGAAAACGGTTGGGAACTTTCCCGACCTATTCTGCAAATTCATCATGGTCTACGCCATCCTGACATTTTTAGATCCGATACTGATTGCGATTGTGGATGCACCACTTGGAGTAAGTATAACCTAGCTCATATGCTATTTTAAACATTCTATACCTGTCTTTGTTTTGTCATGAATTATACATGGTTCATTTTTCATGTATTTATTCTCAAGTTTCAGTTTTGTGGTTAATACTTATTTACTTTCATTTTCGATGGGCGTCTCTGATTCTTATTAATCGTTGTCGTAGTGGCAGTGTTCAGCTTAGTTAATATATGCGCTATGTCAGAGCGTTCGTTGTTCATTTTTGAAAGCGTGACGTTGTATAGTATAATAGTCGGAATGGCTAATTCTACAAATCCATCCGCAATGTCTTATGTCATTGTTTAATTGTTTAGAAAAATTTTTTTTTGTGATTACAGAAAAAAATGAAACTTCAAATTTTGATTGTGAAAACAGCAGGATTCTTCAAAAATTTTACGCTGTATCCATGGCCAAATTAAGCAACTTTGAAACATAAGCTTTACATGGGAAGACTCATGGTCATTAGAGAGCAAGTGTCTGCTTTTGATAAAGTCTTCCATAGTGTTTCATGCCAAGGACAAATCTCACAGAATTAAAAACAAGACTTAGAGAGGGTGCGGCTAATAGAAATCTTGAGGAGAGCTTCTCGTGTCTTGGGCTCAAAACCATAGCTGCCTTGAATGATTAAAGCAATAACCAGTCATGAGGGACCTACACAGCCTTCAGTATTGGAGCCCAATGGAATGTGATAGTCTTCTTGCATTATCCACTCAGTTTGACCATTCTTTACTGAGTACATTTCTCCACCCCAAACATGTAATGTGATTATCATATTCTGGGTTGCATTGGAAGTTCTTACGAGATCAGTCCCTCATTTATGGCATGCCGTATGCTGTGATAGCTGGGCAGAAAAATCCCTGAAGATGAGGACTTTGGGGGGGGGGGGAATTGTTTTGAATTTTTTTGGGGGGGGAACTGTTTTTAATTTTTTGGGGGAGGGAGTTTGTTTCTTTGCATTTGTTTAGAAACATATCTGTTGGGGGTGAATATTATATCAACTTTGACCAAATGTCCTCAGAGAAAGCTGTTTTGCTGTTGCTTACAAAACAAATGTGAAATAATTGTGAGAATCAAATCCACAGGCATTTTTCCTAAAATAACCATAATTGTGACATATTTGATGAAAACCAGAATTTTAGATTTGTCAATCTGAACATCACGAGTAGCTATTGCATCACCTCGAAAACATTTTGTAATACCCAGATATTTGAAATTTCAGTTGGTGATTTCACTCTGATAAATATGTGCAGGTCAATGAAATGTGTGATGTACAGTAAGATAGTCCTTGTCATGCACAGTAGGGTACTCAGCAAAATATGGCCTTGGACAATTAAAAAAAATGGCCTTAGATAGATAAACAAAAATGGCATTGGACAATTAAATAAAAATGGCCTTCGATAGGTAAACTACATGTAGTCCTCGGCCCTTTGTCTAGCCAAAGACTGGTATTATTTAAATTTGAGGAGGGCTAGAAGCAAAAAGTGGGGAGAGTTTTAAGTTTCTGTAAAGAGCAATTGATCTCAAGAACTAAATTACTGGCCAAAAATTTTGAGTTACAGTAGCTGTGTGGTATGGATGTTTGACACTGTAGCATTACAATTTTATGGCAGGTTGCATGGAACTAACCCACAAAATTTTAGAGCAGAATGGCCAAAAATTGTGACAGTATTTTGAAAAAAAGGGAAAATATTCATGTGATACAGTACCAGAGATGATGTCAGAAGGTCGAGCAGGAAAAAATGTTTTGCATAATATGAAAAAAATATTGATATGGAATGGTTTTTGAAATGTAAATCGTGTTCCGTACTTTCATTTCCAAGTGGTAGGTAGGTGGCATGGCCTCTGTCCATTCAAATTCCTTTTGTGAAATTTGCTGATAAGTAGAGTACGAATTGTAAGTTTTGTTTTTATTTTAAACACAGTTGGAATCCAAAGGCAGTCATTTGAATCGCATTGTGTTTTGCTTCTATTTATATGCCTGATTGACTTTCCGCATCTTCAGGATCTAACTAAATGCAACCTGGCAGCCAGCCTAGACTTGCGTAAGTCAGAGCGCACAAGATCGGAGTCTACCTTTTAAGAATCGTTCAAGGAAATAACAGCCAGTAATACAATAGCGCATGTCTTCACTCAAGCATCGGAGCACCTAACAGTTGAATAAACAAACAAAAGAGAAAACCTTATCGCTGCTAATTGATGCCAAACCATGATGAGAATGTGTTGTTAGAAAAACAACAGAGTGTTGAATGAAACAAAAGACATTATTTACATGATAAGGAATCATTTCAACTCTGTACAGATTTGGAGTGGCTTAAATCTATAAAGACACTTTAACTACACATTTACGCAAATGGTTAGACCCTGAGTTGTGAATTGCACATCTGCATAAAAAATTGTCGAAGTTGCAGTGCACGGTAAATCTTGCTTAGTTCGTATTCATACATAAAATTTGAAACAAAGCAATATTTTAATGACAATTGAGAGGAAGCTCAATGAGATAATCATTATTCACCAAGTGCCCTTCAAACCTCAGACCAAATCCAATTTATACTTCAAGATATTTCTGTTGTGAAGAGAGATTAATATTGTCAAGAAAGATTTCCCAGTGCTTTAAGTTACACAACTTTAACCAATTCTGGCAGAACAATTGTCTCCAAATTTTTTGTTTTTAGTTTTAAGAAAGTTTTTCTTTGGTCTTAAGAATTGACATTCATGAAAACTTGTAGTTTGTTGGTTTTCTACTTGCTTACAACTTTGTAAGATTTAAATTTTACACTTAAAAAATGTACACATGTATACAGGGCTGAACATTAACTTAAAAAACAACTTGCCCAGTTGGGCAAGTGGCATTCAGAATTCACTTGCCCTGATAAATCTTAACTTGCCATGAAATGGCAGAGAAGAAAAGCAAGAAAACTGAAACTTAACTGGTAACTGAAATAATGGGTTTTCTTGGTAAAAACAAGAAGTGAAACTAAGGGTAGCATTCAGTTGATTGAAGACCACAGTGGGGGTGTGGGTGGTCGTGGTTGAGGAGGGTGCTAGCAAACCCTATCCCCTACCCCCCTGGCCATGCACTCAACTTTAATTGAGAGTAGTCAAGTGCAGGGCTGAACATTAACTTTAAAAACAGCTTGCCCAGTGGGACAAGTGGCTTTCATAATTCACATGCCCTGATAACTCTCCCCACCCGTCGTGAAAATTCTCAGGCGTACTTCATTCCCAGCTCCACTAGAGACTTTCACAAGATGTCTTTTTT
>WURT03169691.1:0-10507 GCA_009936505.3 Holothuria glaberrima | reverse complement strand
TTTCTTTCAGAACAGTATGGTTTGCAGACACCCTTAGGTGTGTCCGAATTTAAAGAAATAGAACATGCTTCATGGTAATGTTGCGTGTAATTCCTTTTAAGGAATATATACTCTAGGTATGCCATCTGGTGCCACATTTGCTATCTTTGGAGTAAAAATTTGTGTTAAAATATTTACGTATTTTGGGTATCAAAAGAAAAATCGCCATGAGTAAAGGGGGGGGGGGAGCATGATCCAATGACCCTAAATATGCCACTGATAATAACAATAAAAGTTAAACCATTGGAAAACACAATGGTGAATTATCAAATATATAGGTACTGGTGCAATTCAAATAAGAACTTTATTTTAATTACCAAGGATGTTTTTTTAAACCATTGATTTCTTTTAGATATATAATTGCAATTTATTTTTCTTTCAGTAGGTGCTGGAAAAATTCTCAGCATATTGCCCGAATTTCCACAGAATTTTTTGGTTGGGGACTACTGATCTCCCCCGCCTCCTACACCTATGGATAAGATTTGGTTAAATGGAGAAGAATAAATTTTCAGAGAATATCTCACCAAGTCATTGAAACATACAAACAGCTAGGATATAGACTTAGAGAGCTATTACTGACATTATCTGAGTTCGGGGGAGTAATTCAGTAGTTCAAATTTCTGCAGCTTCCATAATTTCTGAGAGTGCTCATACCATGAGCTTAATTTTCACATGCAGGCTGGCTTTACTTACATGTGACCCACAAACAACATTATTGAGCCTATGAAACAATCATAATCAAACTTTTGCCACTTTATGTGTTGAGGAAAATATCAAAATTTGAAAGTATGCTGTTGTACAGAGGCCTAGCTATGCCTGTAGAGCAGGGGGCCAAACCAAGGACCAAGGAGCGGGGGGCTGGCCCCCAAATGCCCCCCCCCCCTTTGTAACGGGCCTGCGTCATATGTGCTTGCCTTAAGTTCACTTTGCATTAAAAATTTGACAACTTTAACGGCCAATATCTTGAGAACCACACATCGAATTTTAATGCAAATTTCCCTAGAGTGCTTGAATAAGTACCCCACTTACATATCAAAACTTGATTTGAGCTTAGACCCTTCTTTTAAATATAAAAAGGTATGATTATATGTATTCGTTAAAGGTACACAACAAACAGGACAAAACTTTTTGTGGGCATCAAGACATGACAAATAGTCTCGTGCTCGTATATGAACTAAGTTAATCATCACTAAAGCTCATTGACCAAATATTGGGGTTAAAGCGAAAGGTACCGTAATCCACTATATATTAACCAGTTTATTTGGAGACCATGTATCCCTCTATACCACCTCCTCGTCTGCTCGTGGTCACCACTTTAACCCAATTTCTCAAGCCATATTGACCGTCGCTCCCATCGTCTGTTTGTCATGTCATGTACTAGGTTAAACAAGAATTCCTAACACACTTTGTAGACTATATACCACTTGGCAGTACAGCATTAGCAATAGGCTAGATTTTAGGGGCACAATGCTGCAGCATTGTGTAGTACCCACCGACTTCTTATATGTATGGACAGAGCATACAGGCTAGGCTAACACTAATGTACGGCAACGGGTGCCAACGTCCTAGGCGTAAGTTGTCGCCACCGTTCGTGAAAAAAGCGTACCAAGATGGCCGCCTGCTATTCTCTTGTGTGTAAAAGTTTGGACTTGCTCAAGTGGCACAGTATTGACAGGTTAAGTAAGAAACTTGTAATATTTTAGAAAGGATGCAAGCTCAGTTCCAATTCAGCAAAAACAATGAAGGATTGTGACATTGTTCTTCCATTGATGTTTGTATTTTGTCCGAAATGATGTCGCAGATTCATCGTCAAATTGGGCAAATTGTAGTAGCCCTGCGGCTCGAACGGTGGCGACCGTATTGGTCACCTGATCCTGTGTCCATGTATTAAAGTCCGTGGTAGTACCTCTGTTCATGGAAGTACTACCTCGGGCTCTGTTGGTGGAAATCGCGAGAACGGGAACATATCTTTCAACTAAAGGATATAAGTATTGCTGTATACTCCTGGCGGTTTGAGAAATTTGATAAAGAGCACTTTACAAGAAATAATCTCTTTGTAAGATTCTAACGAGGACTACAAATGGAAGTGACGATTCTCTCTGTTCCCAACAACGCACTCGTACCCCGTCCTCTTCTGCACAGCTCCTCCTCGACTTAATTAACGGACGGAGGGGGGGTGGGACCAACCTGCATTCATGTTTGCAACCGCATAACATAGTATATTTAAAGGTAGGCCATATAAAGCGTAAGTTTCGGAGTAATCTGGTCTCAGTTTTTATTTTGAAATTTTATGTTAAATTTCATACTAAATGAAAACAAATTTAGGCTATAGGTCATGACTAATAAACTCAAAATAGTCGAAGTTAATCGATGATCATCAGTGCCTGTTCAACTGGGAAGACTGTTAACCCTGCGGCGACAGTAGTATAGTTGTTATGAACTATTTGTTCCATATCCAACACGTTCAATAGATACGCACTGATGTGAAGCAGTTCAACATTTTGACAAGATATAAAATTTGCCGTGCATTGTGCCATGTGTAATATACGGCATACATTTACATCCAATAAAAAGAAGCACCCGTATCTAGTGATAAGCCCATGGGTATATAGTATTACAATATTGTTTCACCTTACAAGAAGAGGCCAGAACTTTATACTTTCATTGTTTGTGTAAATGCCAAGAAGAACTCACACATAAATATTAATGAGCACTGTTAGGTTTATCTTTCCACATCGTTTCTACCAGCTGCCGGGACTGCAGTTGTTTACACATCTAGAATAAACAAAGCGTTTATTTTTCGTTTCATGGCTTGCTACGTAGCTTCTTCAAGTTATCATAACAAGTGCTACCATTCTATTATGAAATCAGAAATAGAAACACCCGATATTTTAATTAGGGCAGTTTGAGATGAGAGAGGTACATTTCAGACACACTTAAACAGTGGCGTAATGAAGAGGGGAGTCGCCCTCCCTAAACAGGCCAGGGGCGCAAAATGAATGCAGACACAAAAAGAAAAGATAGGAAAACAAAGAGAAAAGAAAAAAAAAATGGAAAGAGAAGGAAAATGAAAGCTTGTGTACTTTTCACGCCCCTCCGCCTCCGGTGAATTGTTAATTCGTGACGGCAAGAGCACTTTAATTAAATTAAGCGGTATGATGCGGTCATGTTCTTTTGTTGCAACAATGACGTCGCCAGCTGGGCCTTTAAAAGAGTTTGCTGAGTTCCCACAGGGTATGATCGAGCAGACAGGTAGTCCTAGCACCGGGCTCTGGGGCGCACGTCGGGTCACTTGACCCTGCAAACAACCCTTGTGACACCACTGGCTGCAGATTTATTTTTATTTGGACTTAGTTTGTGCCTTACCTCCTGTTACTATCCTGTGGAAATATTTTTTAATCTATTCTAGTACAGTTCAAATATCACTAATCATAACTGAGACTGGTTTTCGGTCAAAATACCTTTTTTTGATACTGGAGAATTTAGGAAAAGTGATGAGCAAATAATGTTGACCAGAAAAAGTTTACTTTGTCCTGTATTGTAAGGGATGCGAAAATTGTTATTGTTGAAACGTTTTACCAAATTTCTCTACAAAAGTGAAGTGTTAGAGGGCAGCCTATATAGTCTATAATAGATATGTAAAAACACGTGATAATGTTTTGCCATATTTGATGGCTCAGAAGAAAGTCGTATTAACACCGTCTCCAGTGACTGAACCAATGTGATGTACAAGGAACTCGTATCTCACGGAGTAGCCCCACTAGTCAGCGTGCACATTGACAGGAAGAGACAGCAGTATGATAGTACAACGGTATAAGCATGGAGCTTCAAATTGAACCAAAACTCCATCGTTTAATATCAGTGACCACCCTCTCCTGTGAAATAGATGTATGTCGTGTTTGACGACTACCTCTAACCATTCCGGTCCATTCCGAGGTCATGGCCGGGTCCTCAGGGGAAGTTCACGGCCCGATAGCATGCAGCTCTTCTCTGACTGGACATCTGTTTAGGTCAGTCCACATATTGCCATCGTTCACAGGTCATTTTTTTCCAGTTTCTCATGGATTGGCTATATTATAAAGGAACCAAACAATGAAATGCCCAAACGAATAACAACGTTACATACCATGGGAAGGAATGATTCCAGGCAATATTTCTCCTACTCCGACAGTACCCAGTCGGACAACCTCCGGGAGTAATTCGCCTCCGGAAAATTCCCACCTTGAAGATTCCCACCCCCAACAATTTTGCCTCGGACAATTACCATCGTGGACAATTTCAATATTCTTGCGGGGAAGTTTTACTCTGGGAGTAATTGTCATTGGTGTGGAAATGTACGAAATAAGGAAAATTATCCGGGTGGAATTTGTCCGAGGGAAGTTATTCGTTTATGAATAGGAACGTTACACTGTTTCACCTTCTCTTCGTTGGAATACTGTAAAACCTCAAAGTTGCAATAATTTAAAATATTGAGGTAACAAGCAGCAAGGACCTTTCTAAACATAGTTAACTGAGTTTCTGCAATTGGTTGAGTGCATACTCGGAGAACATTAGTCGACTGAACATGCAGAAATTATCCCAACAGATTCGGTTTTGGAGTGCGTCTGGGTAAATATAATCAACTAGGGGCAATCTAACCACAGTGGATAGATATGGACTTCCATTGTTAGGTCATCGACTGGGAGACGCATTGGGGTTTGAGCTCATCGTCGAAGAGGCGTTGAGTAGCTAGCCTGCAGAGCTTTTGTAGTTTGCTCATACATTCCTACTTTACGGAATTACTAAAGTATCTCACTGATTGAAGAAGAGACCGAACGGCTAGCTATGCAGGTAAGTGGACAATTTTCTTAGGATGAATATCTTCATGAATATCTTCGCAGACAGTGCAAGCAAAATTAAAAAAAGATTTGTTGAAGAGAATCATAATGGCAATACCAAGTCTTGAATTTGCCAAAGATGAGAAAAGGGTAAATTCATTATAGAAACCAATGTGACTGAAATTTCGAATATGATTAAGTTGCACACTTATTACACGTTTTAAGGGTGAACTGAAGACCTTCCAGGTTCCCTTCCCTTTACAAGTTTTTCGGTGAGTCAAATACAGTAGCCCACGAACGCGAAACATTGAGGATATTTTCCAAGCGTTTTTCGGATGAACCGTTACCATATTTTCCCAATAAACCATCTCTGGGATGAAATATTACTTAGAAAATTATTGGACAATGGTTCCCCTTTTTCCACAGAGGCAGAATTTCTGGAACATATCCAGTCCATTAAGTTGCAGAAGGGATCCCGACGCATAATTATATACAAGCGTTCACTATGTATGATGAGGAATAACGAAGAAGTCAAAACGAGTGATGATCACAGAATTCGTGCAATACATTTCTGTACCGTGGCTCTGAAAGGACATATAAAAGTCGAAATATCGAAACGCAAAAGTCGAAATATAGAAATCTCGAAATGTCTCTTCAGAGCCACGGTAATTTCTGTGATGATAACACAACATTATTTTGTGTAGGTCCCGAACATCCCAATGCGTACTCAGCGTTCAACAGCTCGGTTTCCTTCCTTTATGTCATATCTATATTTCATGGAAGTTGAGTCTCTTACAGATTTTCTTGAATATTACTATAATTTTATATCACTCTTGAGGGTAAACTGTTTTTGCATTTTGGATGCAGTGGTATGGTAAACATACATATGGGCGATGATCCTGGGGGATGGGGATATATTCCCCATGGAATTAGATGGGGGATACGGTACACTATAACCCATCCTCTCATGAAATCAACCCGGCAGATTCGGAAATCATCATGTAAAAAGTAAAGTTAGCTCAGTGTTGTAGCCTGCGGGGGCAATTCAATCCCCCTGAGATTTCTAAATCGTAAATGAAAGTTGGGCAACGAGAAAAAATACCAAATTACTGAACTTTCACTGTCCAAATTATCATTTCAAAACCAATGCTAAACCCGGGAAATCGCATATGAGGATTTCTTTTTTCCCCAAATTTTCCCTGATAGGTCCGAGACCCCGCCGTGGATGTGTTTTCAAACGAGTTTCTCTAGCTGACAAATGAACCATCTTCCTCCAACAAGATGCATCCCTAGAATAAACAAGCATAAACGCTGGCTAAAGATAAACAGCCTATGATTACCTTTAATTATAAGTACTCAATGAGCAAGTAAAGAAAATTTCACTTTAAAGGGCATAAACAGTCGACGCAAACTTATTTTGAAACAACAGCTAAATCTCACAAATATCCTTTAATTTCAAACATGTTAGAATATAAATATTGCATATCCCAGGTATTGCAAGTAGTTATAAGGGAATTTCAAAACTCGGTGAGAAATCGCAACATGATTCTCAAAAGCCATTCATGAAATAGAATACCAGTCAACTTTTTTTCAGACAGTCAGATGAGTGACTGCATTTTCCCTTTAAATCAAAGCTATAACTTTTCCTCTTGAATCCTTTAAAGTGAAGAATGCTTAGATGCAAATTTAAAGTCTAAAATGAGTAATTTCTCCCATTTCGAGCGAACAAGTTTTCTTGCAAGGCCTACGCTGCTGCTACGAGCCAACTGATGGTGGGTCACCCAGTAGCGTACTAAGAGCGCTAGAGAAAAGTCCGCACCTCGTACGAGGCTTGTAACAGGGATGCCATACCACCCCTGCATGCCACAGCCGAAAAATTCAGTAAAAATTTCAGGTCATGTTTTCGGTCCAAAGCTTTACCAAAGATAACACCATTTTGGATCTAAGAAAGCTTATAACAAGAAACATTTCTCAAAGGGTAGAGGTTCATCACTCATCTGGAGTAATAGTCCCTTCAATTACACGTACCAAAAAGATTAAAAAATCAGTAAATAATAAACGTGTAATCAATTCAACGTTTTACGAAGCTCTACAAAAGGTAGCTTCCTTTTGCATCCAAACTACCTCACAAAGACAAAAATTTCTCGAAGAGTATGGGGTGTTAACCCCTTCTCTAAGACAGCACGTTTTGACTTTTTCCCAGCCAAAAATAGGGGAAATACCACTAAATAATGACAATTTGTGAAGAAATAATTAGTTCAACGCTTGCCGACAATAGCACAAGTTTACACCTAATACAGGCGTTACATATGTACCCTTCCTTCAGCACCCTTCCCCAGTATGACATTCATGCACAGGTGAAAAGGAAAGGGTCCGCCCGGGTGTCAACTATCTGTAGGCACACCACTTAGTGCTAGGCATAGATAGTGTCATGAACTGCCCCGAGCCCCTAGGGATTTCTCCCAGGCTACGACCCTGTAGTTATTAAGAAAACTTAATAGAACAGAAAAATAAAAGATTATACAAACATACTTCTGACAGTTGTCATAGTATCACGTTGCAAAGCCTGGAAAGAGCCAATTCCGGTGACCCGAGGGTATTTTTCGGCCAACATTTTCTTTTTTCGCTCCATGCCAACTTATTGTGGCGCTCCCCTTAGATAGTGCCCCCCACACTTTCAAGGACGAATCGCCGACCATGCACATATACCAAGCTTTATTGTAATTGTGAGTTACTCGATAATAACAAATTGGCTATGCACAATCATTGAACTCTGGGTTATCAGCCTGAGTGAACGTCTAGCTTGTAGCATATAAATCATCCTGGGCAAGGTTTCGTTGTTGGAATAGAACAAAAACTATAGTCATTGCAGAAAAATACGCAGAGCGCGGCTTTGTGCTATAACAAAGTTTAAGAAGAGAATGGTTTCTTAGTACCCAAAACGATTAGGAGTGATTTACTAGTTTTCCGAATTCCGGTGGCATAACTCATAACTTAAAATGCTATAGCCAGAAACTACCGTTACACGGCGCACAACTAAATTCTTTAATCAGGGAACAACTCCCTGCTTGAATGAAGTTTAGAAGAACACTGACACAGAAACAAAACAGCGCCACAGTAATGTAGCAGTATGTAAAGTTGCTACGAAACACCGCCTGATTTAAAAAAAAAAAAAGAAAAAAAAAACCTCAAAAGAACGTTCAGAAAGGCACAAAGTTCCCCTAACCAGTTACTGTTGGAAAGAGTTGTCATTGATTGATAGCAACTCCCTGATCGTGAAAAACATTCTTAACAAACCTGTCAGGACTTACAGTATATCCTTGAAAGATAAGAAGGGAAGTACTTTTCTGGCAAGGACTGCGAATACGTACCGGACTTGCATTTGGGTTTTAATTATAACAAATGACCAAACCAAAGACTCCCCGTCTCGGAAGGTCTACCCCGTTTCATAAAACGTTCACCGCTACTCTACAACCAAATCCACCTCCATTCATCTGGCCCCATGCCTTCCCTGATCAAGTCCGAGTCACCTATAAACTTGTAGCTAAGATGGCTGTGTGGTTTCTCCAAATATAAATATTGCGTTTAAAATGCACCAAAATGGCATACAAAGAAAGTACTTTAAATTATTATTTAACTGTTCAGTCTCACCAATAAACTCTAAAAATAGCTTTACCTCCTCAAAATACTATGCATTACAAGAATAAAGAATGCTGCATCATTCGAATTTTTGAAAATTTGGGTGCACAAATTACTTTTGTGCAACAGATAACCAAATTTCTTCCTGAGAAAGCCTTATTTCTTGAAAAGAAAGCTTCCGCACTGTCTTACTTTGAATTGTCTATCATTCTGTATCCATAAATATAGGTTTAAAAATATGATTATTTCTGGTGAACAAACGCAATATTTTTTCTTTTTGAAGCCCTGAACAAGAAAACAAACGTATCTTTCCCAGAGCCCCTACTCCACTAAAGGCTGTGGTATGATTTGCGGGCAATGCCTCCCAGATTTTGATTATGCCCCTACGTGTTCACACTTATGGTTTCAATATCGGACCCACACATACGTATAGGTACATGCAAATACCTCCTCCCAACAAAAAAGCCGGCAACAAGCCGTCTTGGCTCTACAGGGTACTTTTCGCTTTGGTACTCTGTTTGCTGAGTTAGTTAGATGAGGTTTTACGGCCCAGTTTCTAACCAAAATGGTTTAAGTCGAGCCGGCCACGGCCTTTTTTCCACGGCCTCTGTTTGCTTAGAAAATGTGTCAGTTTTATATAACAAGCATCTCAATTGGCCGGAGGTTTTTAAGGCATTGTAGGCGCTTTATATGGTCAGCGGTGAATGTCTCCCCCTCTCAACAGACTAAAAGCATCTGCAGGATTCATTTTAAGGTATTTACCATACTTTACTCTTTTATTTACTTTATTTTTGACATCGTTTTCGTTTTAGACCATAATAACAAAATGCTCAAACGGTGGCCATTTTCTGCACTATATGCCAATTGGGAAGGGTGATTCTTTTGTAATCTAGGAGGTAGGTTTAGCCAAAAATTGTCTTCAAGCTATGCTCAAAAGTATTCTGGCCACTGCTTTCCAACCACGGTATAAATTTACAAAGTATACGGAGTGACAGTCGATTTGTCCTCGCATCACTGCCGCCAAATCGTCCAAAAAGATATTGAGGGCTCAAACAATGATATTTGTTATTAAAATTGCCCTCATCCCCTTCTGGATAATTGTCAACATGTCCAGTGAGCAATATATGGAGCCCATGTAGATCTCAAAATGTTTCTCAAAGCATTTGAGAAATCCCCTGGTATTTTGGTGGGAATAGCTTAAGAGAACTTGACTCCTATCTGATAAGCAGCTTCCTTTAAGCCGTTTCTAAGGGACCATTTGAAAAGTACATGATCACAATAACCGGCCCACCAATTCCAAAGAGATCACCGGATATAGCATAATAATTATCATTGCCATAGAAATATTCCTTCCATAATTTCTTGATTTCCATGATGCTAGGAAATCGCATCATACAGAATTTAATTTTCATTCTTCCCTGAAAAATACTCTAAAGGACCCGGTATATCTTCCGTCTTGGTCATTTGCGATCGATTTCTGATCTTATTAACCTTAGTACTGCAAAACAGTCACAAAATGATGTACGATTCCATAAAATGTTACGTTCTGTGTGGTCTTATCTTGAATTTAGATACTACAAAATCAATTTAACCTGTTAACAGTGTTTCATTTCCGAAAATTTCCTGGACTTGGAACTCCCGACCTCTCACCTTCCCTTTGAGGATTTCTTGCTTTTGGGTCTAGCAAGTTTAATCTTCTTTCTCACAACGAAAGTTCCACTTTTTCGTAAAATGTTGGATTTTTGTCTTACAAAAACATGAGCTCTAAGTAAATTATAATACTCCACTAAATTTACACTAGGCTGTGTGAGAAAAAGGAACAAGGTACGTTTATTAAACAATATTTCGGAAGGAGAAATGGCGACACACTTCTCTACGGGGGTGGGGGTGGAGATCCAGTCTGACGAAAATGTTAAACGCAATGACTTAGATCGTGCTAATACACTGGGTATCTACCTATACTACAAAGCGTCCCTACGGGCCATTCTCGGACCTCTGACGGAATTCCGTGG
>WURT03169680.1:0-10507 GCA_009936505.3 Holothuria glaberrima | reverse complement strand
AAACAAAGCATTCCTTATCAATGTGAGGAACTGATATCAGGGAGCTGCCTAGTGATAAAACTCCCACTTGCCTCAAGCTCACTTTCGGTCACAAATGCAGTAACTTCTTTTGCTGATATCTTGAGTAATACATGTCTGATTTGAATGAAAGTTTCACTAAAATGCATGGATTTAGTTCCTTTTTCACATATGAAAAGTAAATTTTTGCTTGAACCCTTCTTTGTATTAAGCTAGGAAACTCAGAAATTCTTCCTTAGTCACTGTGTACAGTACAGTAGGTTACCATAGATTCCTCAAGTCAGACCTCCTGAGTCTCCCCCACCCCTACCCCCTTCGTTTAGTTGAAAAGTAAAGTACTGTACTTCTGCATTGCAAATAGAAGTAAAATTAAACCAGAATGCCAGGTATTCACACTCGCGAATCTAAAACTGAAGGGGGAAAGAAATTTGACAGATCTGCGCTGTGATGGGACCCAACCTCCTAACTCCAGAATGAGAGACCAACACCCTATCCAATGCGCCAACAGGATCAGCTTAATGACATCATTCTTTAATTAATAAATCAACTCTGTTAAGCACCGTGCGTGAATAAATGCTAACAGATGTGATGGAGTCATGCATCTAGTGGAGGGTTGTCTTTTATTGTCTTTAACGATGGAAGTGCCTACTTGAAGTAGCACTTTCGTGTTTAACTGTATCATTCAGCAATCACCCTTTGGTGGCCATGAACGACACAGTATGGACTTTTGAGGCTTCAGCAGCAATGACATGGATGTAAGCTAAAGCGGTATTGAGGCTTTTCTCAATCTGAAAACTATTCCTGTCTGGTGGTACAAAAAGCAGACTACACGAATCTGCTCTGTGCCTTGCCGTATCAAAATCACCGTACAGTGTAAGCAGTCAGTTGAGCTTTTGCACTCACATCCTTCAGACCAGGCAAGTAACCAGACTTGGAGAGCGGGAAGGGAGGGGGGCAAAGCAAGCTGGGGGGGATAATTTCATGGGTGTAGGAGCCCAATTTGATGAGGGGGGTCCTGTAAAGAATTGCCTGGAAAATGTAACCAAACATTTTTGGGTGCTCCACAAGCATTCAGCCTGGTTAGTGGACATATCATATAGACATGCGTCATTCATTGCAATGATCGCATACTAATTACATTCAATCACTCCCAGTGTTATTACCTTTCCACACTGGTTAAAAATTTTGGAGTTCTAGTCCTTACAATAATGATGACAAAAAACAGTGGTGTAGGCAGGATTTCTCTCATGGGGGCTTGCAGTATGCTGTGTGCCTGGGGGAGATCACGTTGAAAATTTTTGAAAAATTAGGTGTCCTTACATGCCATCTGGTGCCACATTTGCTACCTTTGAAGTAAAAATTTGTGTTAAAATATTTATGTATTTTGGGTATTAAAAAAAATTTTTTGGCATCAGCGAGGGGGTGGGGTGGGGCATGGCCCAATGGGCTTAAATATGCCACTGATAACAATAATATAAGTTAAACATTGGAAAACACAGTGGTAAATTATGGAATACGTACTGGTGCAATTCAAATCAGAACTTTCTTTTAATATACCAAGGAAGCTTTTTAAACTATTGATTTCCTTTCCTAGCTACATCATTGCAATTTATTTTTCTTTCAGTAGGTGCCTGGAAAATTCTCAGCATATTGTCTGAATTTTCACAGAAATTTTTGGTTGGGGGGTGCAGCCTCTTATGCCTATGGATAAGTTTTGGTTAAATGTAGAAGCAAAAATTTTCACAGAATATTTCACCGAGTCATTGAAACCTACAAAGAGCTTGGATATACACTTAAAGAGCTATTACTGACATTATCTGAGTTTGGGGGAGTAATTCAGTAGTTCAAATTTCTTACTTTCTGCAGGTTCCATAATTCCTGAGAGCGCTCATACCATGAGCTAATTTTTACATGCCGGCTTTACTTGTAACCCCCAAACCACATAACTGAGCCTACGAAACAATTATATCAAATTTTTGTCACTTTATGCGATGAGGAAAATATCAAAATTTGAAACTATGCTATTGCATAGGAGCCTGGCTATGCCCGCCGAGAGGGGGGGCAAGCCAAGGAGCAGGGGGCCTGGCCCCTAAATTTCCCCCCTCTTGGCTATGGGCCTGGTTCTGACCACTTTGTAATGCATCATGGATGCCAGCTTGTTTTTCAAAATTCCCAAGATCATTTGCCTAAAAGTCCCAAGATTTCCCAAGGCAACTGAAACCTTTCCAAACTGCATGCTTGTAAACAGCATTACAAGTGTATGTAGTGCTTGAAAGGATGAAATTTCATTCAAGCTTAAAGAGTGCCATTTACCTCCGTCAGTCCATGACAAGTACCTGTCAACTCATGATATAATCAATGAAAAGCTTCTACAAGGGCAAAATGTTTTAAATTGGCCATTCCCAACTCCCAAGATGTTCTGTCTAAATTCTACAGGAAACTTCTTTGCATTCCCAAGTATCTAGTCCAATTCCCAAGTTTATCAAGTTAATCCGTAGATTGCCATCACTGATATGAATATGAAATAAGCTGGAAGGGTTACATAACCAACACCTTAGGAAATACTTGATTTGTATGAAATACTCTAAATCAAAACTGTATTTTGTGATTACTGTGATTTCATTTTAACAATAAACTAAATTTTGTATTCACTGGATCCTTTAAATCTAGTTGCTTGATATCACTGTTTAGTTCTCAATCTAAATAGTACTTGTTGGGGGAGAGTAAGCAAGATGTTTGTACTTAGCAGTCTGCAAAATGGTAAAGAGGCGAATTGAATTAGACTTAGGACAGTCACTTGGGAGGGAGACAATCATAATTTTTTCTTCAAATTATATTAACGATCATTTTCTGTCACTTAACTTGCATCAATTACGGTTTATAAAAATTACGATTTTGTAGCCTATATGAAGTACAGGACATAACAAGACGAGAAATGTCACTATATTGGACTTAATGACTGTTGTAAGTCCAAAACACAACAGATATACTTCGCTATTCGCTCGTAATGAATGAAATGCCATTAAAACACAGTTTTCAGTGCAACTGGCATGCACTCTTCATAGCTGCTTATTCATCTACATCTTACATCATCACACGTACCCGACAATAATCCAGACTACCATATTTAAGTGGTATATAAATTTCTGCTATTTGTGACCTGTTTTACAGTATCTCTTGCATTGATGACCTTTAGAGAAGTGCAACTACTGTACAGTATTCACTATAATTTCTACAATTTTGAAGATCCTCCAGAGCTTCCATTGGTGTTTCTCCTGGACCCAAAAGGGCCCCATTAGGATGAATAGGGTCATGGGTGCAACCCCCAACACAGGAAAGGCTTTACTTTCCCTTAACACATGTGGTTCTGTTGGCTTAGGAGTGATTTTATGACTATCAAAATGTTCCTTCTTAGTATAAATGTTCCCCACTCCTGCAGTGTTGTAACAGGATAAGAGGTCATTAGGACTAGGGGTGCACAGCAAAATCTGGTCCATTTAAATATGTCAATGAGTTCTTACATGTTTAATTAACATAACAAAATATTTTGATGTATTTCCTTACATAATAAGAGGCAAGGCTGTGAAAGATATTGTCACTGTTTGCAGACTATCTGTATAAGACATTATTCAGGCATAGGGCTAAACTAGAATGTTCCCACTACACTGTAGTGCCTAAAATGGCAATATCTTACCTGCGACCAACAGAGGATCTCATAGACATTTCAATTCCTGGGAAACCAAAGAAATTCGAAAAAAGATTAAGAAGGCAATGCAAAGAACAATGTACAGTACCGTGACTAAATTTGAAAAATGACACTTGCCTAAGGTTCCCACAAGGGGTCCAGAGGCAAAGTCCCTGCTGGGGACAAAGAGACAAGACTGAAAGTTTGGATAAATATATAATTTTAAGGAATAAATTATGCGCCACAGTTCTGGACATTATGTGAAATAATGCTATCATAATGGCAAAAAGCGCAATCAGGTAACACAGCCACTGACCTTTTCTTTTGATTGAGTAATGGTACTGCCATGTACAGCTTTCATGGCTGGTACAAAGGCTCCTTTTTATTGAGTTTGTAACAATCATACAAAGAATAAAAAAAAGTTGTATTTTTTATCAAAAATATTTTCACAAACTTAAGAAATTTGTTTCAGAAATACTGAAGTTGTGTGACAAAAATGGATAAATTGCAAAATCTTGTCTTAATACAAACATACTCCACACTGTGGAGAAGAGCACACTCACTGGCCAGGAATATAGTGCTGGGACCGAATAGCGAGTACTCACTAACCATATGCAATTGAGCAAAATGAGTTACGAAAATTGATCATGCAAATTGATCATGAAAATGCTGGGCTTGTTAGGTGCTGGTTGGTTGTTTGCAATAAGTAAGGGGTTTTGGACTTCAGGGCATCTAATGGGGCCTTGTAGCCCTCCTTTGCCCTTTTACCTGTTACTGTATGTTATGTTAAATACTCCAGAAGAAGACTTTTAATCCACTCTCTCAGATATCTTACGAATGTAACCTCTTAAGATCGCCTTAATCAACCGACTGCTTGTTATTTTACACAAGCAACAAACTGTTATTAAAAGTTACTGATCGTAAAATTTGCGGTGTCCCAAAGAAATAAACTGCCGTAGGCACTGACCACAAGACAGGATGAGAAGACAGCACGACATAAGAAGTGCTCGTGATCATAACACAGACTCAGTGGAGACTTCCATTGACTTTAATAACTACATGTGAAAAAACACACAAAATTTGTATTGTCGGTGTTGCGAGTTGTGATTGACTGGTAGATGTTGCACTTGCAATCTCGCTTCAAATAAATTTGAACTTGAACTAGTTCTGCTAGTTGCTACAATTAGTTCCACAAAATTTTTGGCATTAACCATAACTGCGAATATTCATTAACCGTTCCCAAATACTTTGCAAATATTTGTTTTCAACATTCGCTAACCGGTCCCTGCACTACAGGAATAACTACAAAGGTTCATTGCAATACTGGTAAAATCACAAAACAAGGCCTGCTACCTGCATACCATCTTGGTCATACACAAGATCAAAACCATATCAACAGATTAAGCCACAAGCTCCTTTTGCCTTATTAGGCTGGACCTATATCTTGATCTCTTTTCACAGTAAAACAACTCAAGTTTTTTCAGTAATTGTAAGACTGAGGAATAAAAGATAAACCGAACCTCTGCTAAAAATTGTTCAAAGTTTACCAATATGACAGGGGCAGTACAATTTTAGAGGTGGTAAGTCATGGCTAGCCTAACTAAATTAACTAACTGCGGGAAAATATGGGTCTCCATCCTACTATAGCCTAGCCTAGGCCTTTGTTATAATCTCTATCACTCAGGGTATTCCATAAAACACGAGTTTTCATTCCAGTCTAAGTAAGGCCCAACAGCTACTTGAATGTGAATGAGATGGCAATGAGCCAATGACTGGGGTGCCTTTGGTAGTTGTCGGTAGGGATGCACCGGATATCCGGTCCGGCTGGATATGAAAAAATATCCTGTTCCAGCCGGATCTTTGAAGAAATCCGGCCGGATTTTTCTCAAATTCTAGCCTGAAGTACCTCCATCATCAAAAGATAGAGGTTACTTCACAGATGAATTTAAAAACCTTTTCAAAAGTTTTCTGGCCATGTAATATAGCAGGAAATTGTCTTATTAAGGTGTTGTGTAGGTGGTAATTGTGGCACTGACACTGACACAACATCCATTGTTTGGTTCTGTGGTCTTACAGCCTTTAATACAGTAGGTATGTCCAAAATAAGTGGAGTTAACAATGAAGGCATTCAAAGTTAGCCTATGTCCACATTTATCACAGGACCTGGTGTTGTAAATGTTATAATGTATGAATACTTACTGTAAAAGTTATTTAAATTGGTATATCACAGTCTCTGTCAATTATTCCTGGACAATATGCACAAACTGAGTCAAATTCATCAGAACATTTAAATTTACAATCACTATTAATATGAACAATAAAACTGGTTTGCTTGTTTTAAAGAACTTTGCAGTATATTAAGTAAATCTTACTTTGTTAATTAATTTTCTGTCAGCATTACCCTTGTCTAAACCCTACAAAATAACATCAGCTTAGTTACCTACAGTGGGACCCACTGTAACACTATCATGAAGTCAACCACTGCTCCTCTGCCCTAACACCCCGACCTTCCCCCTCCCCCTGGCCCAAAGTGCTATTTTTTAATGCTCTTTACAAGGGAAAAAATCCGGTTCCGGCCAGATTTGAAATGCTATCCGGCAAAATCCGGTTCCGGCCAGAACCAAAAATTTGGATCCAGTGCATCCCTAGTTGTCGGACAGTCAACAGTTATTTCGCTACAGCTCTCAATACAACTGCATTACACTGATGCTTACCTGATATATCTACAGCCACAACTATACTAATGTGACCCTGATATGTACTAGATCTATGCATATGTACAGTATACAGACGTAGCACACCACTTTGAATATGTTAGTAAGTGTTGGGTATTGTCGGACAGTCGGGTATTCTCAGACGCTTTTAAATATTATTAGGACCAAGAATGAAAAAAAAATATCAAATAATAGAGAACTGAAAAATATTTTTAGGGATGCACCGGATCCAAACTTTTGGTTCCGGCCGGAACCGGATTTTTTCACTTGTACAGAGAAACATTAAAAAACAGCACTATGGGTGGGGGTGGGGGTGTCAAAGTAAGATTACTTAATATACTGCAAAGTTCTTTAAAACAACCAAATCAGTTTTATTGTTCAGGTTGACGGTGGTTGTAAATTTAAATGTTCTACAGTACTAAATGTGACTCAGTTTGTGCATATTGTCCAGGAATAATTAACAGAGACTGTGATATCCCAATTAATTAAATACTATACCAGTAAGTATTCATACATTACTGTACAACATCCACAATTGTGGGTCCTGTGGTAAAAGTGGACATAGGGCTAACTTTGAATGTCTTCAGTGTTAACTCCACATATTTTGGACATACTTAAAAAGGCTGTAAGACCAAACAATGGATGTTGTGTCACTGTCAGTGCCACAATGAACCATGACTGCCTTACCTACACAACACCAGACAATTTCCTGCTACTGTATGTTACATTGCCAGAAATCTTTTGAAAAGGTTTTTAAATTCATCTGTAAAGTAACCTCTATCTTTTGATGATGGAGGTACTTCAAGCTAGAATTTGAAAAAGATCCGGCCGGAACAGGAACCGGATATTTTTTCATTATCCAGCCGGACCGGATATCCGGTGCATCCCTAATTTTTTCAACATCTTAACACAAAGTTTAATTCAAAAGAACTTTGTTAAGGTTTTTGAATACTGTAATCACTTGATTTTGTCATTCATTTCCACTTCACATGTATGGCATGCGTATGCATACGTACTGTATTAGTGTGAACATGTATAGCCTATATAGGTTTGCATAAGTACTGTCCAAAAACACCCAAATGAGACAGCACAAATTGGTGGCACTGTTTAACTTCACTAAAGTACATATAGCACAGTCTGGTGCATAGTAACGTTTTCACGAACCCTGTTGCTATCAAAGTTACTTTGTGTCTCTAGACTTGAATTTTTCTACAGAATTTTACAGTACACCATGAAAATTTTCAAGATTTTGCACACTTGGAAATGTGCCAAGGAATTGTCAAAAAGAATATTATTGCTGCAATAAGGTTCCATTTTCTCAACAACTAGAAGGCTTCTTGTACTAGAAACAAAACTGTGTGTAGGCCATACACATACCTTTGATAGGTCTGCCTGGTTAGTAAAACATTCACACTTAGTGTTATTCAGTGACTAGATTATAGACGACTGTTCGAGAATACCCACCGTCCGAAAATACCCGAAGTGACCCTAGGATGAAGGCTCACGAGTAACGGTACTGTTAGCCTTGGCTACCTCACAGTAACAGTGTTGAATCTGTATAAGCAGTTGGTTAGGCCACATCTTGATTATGCTGCGCAGGCCTGGAGTCCTTTTTATGAAAAGGACAAGTTTCTTTTAGAGCAGGTCCAGAGGAGGGCCACTCGGTTTATTCTCGAAGTGCGTAATCTCCCTTATCATGATAGGCTCAAATGTCTGGGTCTAACTACTCTTGAATTAAGAAGGATTGGGGGGATATGTTGTAAGTTTTCAAGTTGCTTTCTGGTAAGAATTCTCTGTCTAATTGTGACTAGCCTACTTATTGGTTTGTGCTAATTCCCATTTTCGAGGCCATTGTAAGAAACTTGTGAAATGTTTCGCTAGGCTCGACATTAGAAAGATCAGCTTCTCTCATAGAGTGGTCAATGAATGGAACAGTCTGCCTGAGTCCACCTCAGTCAATTACTTCAAGATTAACATTGACAAGTTTTATTGTGACTGTGGCAGAATCTGACTGTGCCAGACTTTGTTAGGTATTTGGTTGGTTTGTGTTTTGTTTGGGGTCTGGATTAAAGGGCATCTTATGGGGCTATGCCCTCCTTTGCCCTTAAACTTGTTTTGTTCTGTTAACAGTAGCATTTGATTTTTGTCAAAGTCATCATATCACTCGCTGGCTATAGCCTAAGTTACTTAGGCCTAGGCCCCTATATTGTATAGCCTATGGCAAAGCCTATGCCCAAGTTTAAAATCCTGGTTTTGAGGTTAGTAAATGGTGAACACTTAAAATTTATAAATTGTCGTACATTTTCTTAACATGAATAAATTATGTTAATTTATGCAAATTTAGACTAATTTGCATATAACCTAACATGCCGATTGTAGGCCCTACAGCCTAAGCTATCATTGTGGCAATACTCTTCACACTTTATTAGGCTATTCCAGGCTTTGCCTTTGTAGGCTTAGATCGATCAGTTTGAATTGTTCCGGTTCATCTTCAATGCATACCTGGTGATACACCATTTGCTATTCAGTAAAAATTATTTGGTCAATGTTCTGTGACTTTGTGAGAGGAAAACTGAATAAATATTTGCTAGCTGTTCGACTCATTTGTTGACTACATGTCGGTAACGTTAACTAACGTTCAGTACTACTAGGCCTAGCTATACTAATAGCAATGAACGTATAACACTGATGGCCACTTACTCTCCTCCGATTTCCTTGTGTGTGAAGTCTTTCCCTTACTTTTCACAGCTGGGTAACAAAATACGAAATTCGCGCGAAGTCCTTGGCATCATTGGCTAAGCTGTTCAATGTTTCCACAGTCAGTTTATAACCACATCACCGGCGGTTTCACTAACGTTAATACTTTGTGTACCAAGTTGTCATCGTCGTCTGTATAACTACTGGCACTGATATATACTACTGTACTTTACATGTTGCACGTATAACATGCATGTAAAGCTAGCGCAGTACCCGCGCTTCTTCCGACTGGAAGTGAGGACAATAAGGTCAAAGGTTTGGAACCGCCTGCAAAGCATACACTCTATCCGTCATGATTACAACAGGGCTCCTAATGTAGAAACACTAAAAATTGAAAAAGTTGGAATATTTTACGCAGGCTATATTATATTTCTGTATCGTACCCGAACCTTGTGGGCCGAATGTTCGGTACTCCTGTTTTTGATTTAAACTTTGCTTAAAAGAGGGTAAAACACGGTTAGCCAAGGCTAATCTTCATTGAGGCCCTGAGTTACAATGTGTAAGACATAAAATTGAAAGCGAATTAATGGAAACGTGCAGTAAGTCAAAATCGAAACGTTATAAACTTTGCAAATGATGAACAATGCTTTTGACGTTCAAACTCCGGTATTACGAGTGCAGCCAGTATACAGGTGCAGGAGTGAGACACGTAGTGGGCAAACCCGAACCCTCCGTATATACCCGAACCCTCCGTATATACCCGAACCCTCATTACACGGTCTTTGGAAACGGTTCAAAAGTTTTTATCGGCCCGGGGATTTATTGTTGCATGAGGGTGACGGAGGCCCAATATGTTAGGAAAATTTGTACACTTTCATATGGGAGCACTTGACGGCTTTGAAACACGTATATGCATGAAGCCTAAACTCTGATTGGCTTAAACCCAACCCTAATGCTAACCCTGATTTGTCCTAAGACTTTGTGCCACTGATCTATAGATCAGTGCTTTGTGCCTCCGTCGTAGTGCATTATTGTTGCACAGGCTATTTTCAAGGACTGTAGTAAGACTTCGATCATCATTTGCGACAATGAATGCTCTAGCTCATAAACGTAGGCCTAATTCCTTTCCACGCTGGTTATAGTCCAATTCTATGTTCGGAAAGTATTTCCAGATTGCTCTTTTGTTGCTTTTTTACACCGGCACCCATATTACCTTTGAGCGGTAAAGACTACATCCCATATAATGCCACTTACTTATTTGTTGGCGGTGGTCTCAATGGGGCAGTAACCCCTTAAGTTTTTTATTTCAATTATTGATGATTCTACCACCTCTAGCCATCCGTTATTGAGAATCCTGCATTCTGATTGGTTAATCACTGACCTGTTATTCTGC
>WURT03169679.1:0-28047 GCA_009936505.3 Holothuria glaberrima | reverse complement strand
AACACAACATTCATAAGCGTAGGAAGCAATATGAAAGTGGGGGGGGGGGGGACAATTTTTGGACTGTGCACCTCGCCCTAACCCCTAGACCAAAACATAAATTTTTAATGTGAAATTTTTCGCCTTTTTCTACCTGAAAGAGCAATTTAAAAAAAATAAATAAAATGAAAAAAAAAAAATAAAAGGAACATTTGTATGCCATAACTCATGTTAAAAAATGAAACTGCACATTGAATAATGTACAGGGTTTCCGCCCCCACCATCGAGAGTGGGGGCGGTCGCCCCCTCTACCCCCTTTTTCCTACGCCAATGTTAATTATTGACTTGGAAAACGCTTTAAAGACAATTATCTTCCCGACATAAAAAATAAGAAAAAGCATTAAGTTAATACAACATAGTTGGGTAAATAAATGGATTTGAAGGCTTCAATTTCAAATAGAAGTAAAAAAAAAAAAAATTCGGGCCTCGCTTTGCTCGGCGATTACTACAAACTTATACGTCCCTACAAAGCCCTTGTCGTAAAATGAGCTTAGGGTTTACTTTTACAATTGTATTTGTAGTACGTATTACATAAATGAATATCCGTATGTATAATACTGTGTAGGTGTCATATGCTTTGGGAAATGTAAACCATTCAACCTGAGGGGAGTGAAGAAGAAGAAAAATTCGGAAATTTTTGGGTCTTGCCCCCTGGAAAAAATCCATACGCCACTGGTTTGTAATTCCCTATATCTACAAATAAAAAGACCGTATGCTGTTTAATCATACTCTTCATCTTACCACGTGTGTGCTATTTCTTCGCCCTCATATTTTAAAGGCATGTGGCTTTTTTATTTTCATTCGTATTTTGAAGACATGTGAGCAGTGTGTTTGCCCAACACACCATTCCGTGCAAGGGCCCGCGATGAGCCGAAAAAGGTTGGAAATCTTTGATCGATGTACCGACACTAACTAAACGTGCCGTGCTCTTGTAATTAGGTAGTATACGTTTAAATGGTTGCTTACATCAGTGCTACACAACAGCTTTATTATTTCTGGACCCATGTGACCCTGTCTTTGCGCTATGGCCGTTCTACTTTTTTTCTTGAATCCCCATTCACTCTCTGGCGAAGAGACGAGGACGAAACCGAAGCTACTCCATAATGAGTTCTGATCCGCAAAAGAGCTACGTCCCCGAAAGGACACAAGCCCTAATGTGACCAACCTCTTGACCTTCAGACCTATGCATCGTGAACCTGTCATGCTCTCCCTTCATTCTCAATGGCTGTAAAGAACAAATACTACAAATGATCGTAGCTGACAGGCCATATCCGTTCTATCCGTGGCTCACTGCAATCTCAAATGCATGAAAGAACGGTTTTTTCTTTTCTTAGGCTAGATAAATTTATGGTACAAATTTTATGCCACACTCAGAGACAAATATTGTCATTAACTATCGCCAAGTCATCTTTCTTCAAATCAAGCCATTTTTCTTCAAGTCAAGTCAAGTCGCAAGTCAAGACAAAGTGCGGCTCGAGTCGGACTCAGTCCAAGTCAGCGACTCGAGTTTCAACTATGTTACCTACACTATAAGCATTGCATAAGCACCATCTTGAAATTCAGTTTGCCCGTCACAACTGGCTCATGAAATTATTCATTCATGAATTAGTTGTTGTAGATTACTATAGAATTTTGAACTAAATAGATGGTCATACCTGTTATGGCGAGACAATGAAAGCGACTTTCAGCACGATTTTAACGAAATATGGCGCCCGTCTTGAAATTCAACATGGCCGCCATTTATGCTTGGTCACGATTTCATCATTGGAGTAGTTGGTATTGAAAACATGGGGATAGCTATTTCAATCACGTTTATAGCTTCTAGAATAAGGAAGTTACGGTAATTTTTCTGTGAGGAATGGCGGCCATTTTGAAATTCAGAGGTGCCACCATGAATCCATGATAATGTCAAAAAACGGAACCCTGCATTTTTGGATTCAAAGAAATATTAGGAAAATGCCAAAAAAAGGCAGGCCTACTTGGCAAAATTACACCAGAATAAAGATGTTAAACTGTAAAATATTTCAGACGGAAAATTTTGATCACTTAAGTGACGCTACTGTGATTAGTGATTCACAAATGAGTCATTAATTGCCATTGGTCTGGAACATTCTACATCTATCTGCGTGCACAGTATTTTAAACTGTCAGTTTAAACCTCTGTTCGTCGCAGGGACTGATTCGTCGTATTGCAGTATTTCCATTGGGCAAAAAAGAACTAGCCTCCGGACTTTCTGATTCATCGTGCATTGACGTATAACGGACATTAATACACTAGCCTACACGCTATCCTGTTTTTGCTCATATTAGTAGGCTTATCACAATAATGTGTGCCAAATTACATTTTAAAATGGTACATGATCAGCCTTTTGTCTTCCAAATTTCACAAGATTTCGTTCACAGGGAAACTCTTTCACCCAAAAAACTTTCAAAGTTTCCCAAATTTCCCAGTCTGGCAACAATGATTACTAAACACGTGATTTCCACTTGACCTCCGTCACACTACCTAAAGTTAATATGTTTGAGAATTGTCTAATCATTTACATGCCTAGATAAGTGCCGCTAGAACTGCTTGTTACCTTCCATTAAATGCAAACATAGTGACATATCGTCAAAGCAGATATCTTCAATTACAAGGTCAAACATTCGTCTATTTTGAAAGTCACAGATGCTTTAAAATTCCCATGCAGTTTGCACATCTTCTGTCGAATCCGCAACGGAGGACCATGGAGTGCAGTAAGAAGCCTTCAAAGTGCAAAGTGGGGGGGGGGGGCAATTCCTCTTTCCCATCTTTTAGACAGCGGGGTCATCGGAAGTGAGTGCATAGTTTTTTGATGTGAAGAAACTAATTACAAAATAACAGAAAAGAGGGAAGCAGCTCTTGTTGTTGATATTTTACAATCTATGCAAGTTTACGATTGCAAGCATACATGCATGTACGGTACGAAACGAGTGTAGGTGTCTGTGTGCGTGATATGCAGTGTTTTAATCGAGGCCATAGGTCCCGGGGCCGAGACTAAATGGTGGGACCCACGTCTTACAGAGAGTGGTAGAAATGCGTCACCTCCTTGTATTGGCGCACCGAAAGTTCCTCTTATTTGGATCACGTATCGGCTACGGTACGTTTCTGAAGCAAGGACCACTCTGTATTCTGTAGTTAGATGGGGTTTTACGGCTCAGTTTCTAACCAATTGGTTTAAGTCGGGCCGGCCACGGCCTTTTTTCCAGTTGTAACTCACTGTAGCTATGATACGAATTTGCGTTATAATAGAATTAGGGGCTAAAAACTTCGAACCCAAACTTTGGGCTTTGTGGGGGATTCTTTTCCGCCCCAAACACAGGGGGAGGGGTCACGACCGGGGTGGGGAATTTTCAAAGTGTTGTCCGTCGATCGGGGAAATTTTGCCGTCCGTCGAGAAAAAAGAACATGCCAGTTTATTTTGCAATTCTCTTACTTTATTAGAAAAAAATCGTTAATTTGGGGTTACAGAAATTGAAGAAATGTCGGGACATTTTATGATCACTATGTTTTACTTGAGGGGAATATGTGTCGGGTGGAAATATTTCTTTGGGTACATTAAGCAGAGACCTAACCCATCCCATGATTTTACTGTGCTGACAAAACTATACTGTTTGTCAGGAAATCGTTATACACCGTTGATAAAGTAATCACAAATTAAGGGTTCTGTGTCAGTCGAGAAGTTGTTGTTTTTTAAAGGGGCGTACTGATCGAGTTGGTTTACAAAATTCATGGTTTTATTACACATCTGTTGAGGTTTACTCACATCTTGATAGTAAATGATTATACTAAGAGATTCTGCGTATCTGACTCACAACTGAAATGGGAATGATAGGGTAATTAATGATTTCAATCCTTGTCCACAAAAGCGACAATTTCTCACATTTTCGGTAACTATATGAAGTGATACAGGGGTAATGAAGCTAATTAGAAGCACTGTCATGCAATGATTTCCGCTTCAAACTCGTCACAAAAATAATCTGTTTCAACTCAATGAGCCCCTTTAAACAAATCGAGGCGGTCGTGTAAATAGAAGTATCAATTGGATAAATCTGCTATGAAATAGACACTATGTTCGACACTGTGACATAAAAGCCTTTCGGCATGCGATGCAACTCAACCTTGTTGCTATTCGAGGACGAGTGGTCGGTATTAGTTGTCAGGTACGTTGGGTCGCAGTCGCATCGTAGGTTAACCCAGGGAGGGGATATTAGATGGAGATCTATAGATCCCCTTTAGAAATTTTTGTACACATACATGTTATAGTATGTACACATACGGTTTGACCAAGCATTGCTCCTTCTACTTGAAAGTTGCTACAGTAGAGATGAAAAAGGACTAAAAGAACAGAAAAGAACAAAACATGGAACTGTCCATGTTCTTTTAATACATATACTGCCTATCCCAAAATCCAACTAGCTAACAGGGCCTGCTTCTTAAGAATTCTAACTGGCCAGGGCCATACTTCATAGAGGGATATGCTAAATCTTAAGTTTGATTCCAATAGGACTATCATTTTTTGCATTGCATATTTGACTTCAAAGTGATCTCACCTATAAATGAATCGGGGCCCTGGAGTGTAACTATCTCCTGGGCACCAGCTTTATCGCACCCTGTGTATACTCGCACACAAGGGCGGCGCCAGGATATTTTGAGGGGGGAAAACAAGGGGTAAGTGACCGCTGTCCTGGGGAGCGGTCTAAGGGAAGGGTGTTCCCTTCCCGTTTGAGAAATTTTTGTTTATTCAAGGTTGCTTAGATGCAAAATGGTGCTGTCTTTGTGGTATTTTTGGAACTGGTCATATACGACTGGAAAATGTTCATAATTTAGTGAATTCTAATTTTTGGTTGGGTGGAAAGAAGATCGAGAGAAGGCTTTGTAGTCTAAGAAAAGGGTATGTTGTCAACAAACCTCCTGAAGCTCCCCTCCCCCCTTTTGGATACTTTACTGCCTTCTATTCGGGGAAAGTGTTTACGCAAAAATAAGTGCTTGGAGTCCAAAGAAACATTTTTGAACTATTACGAAAATTTTCCATGCTTCATTTTAAAAGGGTATCTAAAGGATGCAAACACCGAAACGGAGCCTCCTGGAAGCTCTGGATTAATTATATGGATCAAATATAGGTTTAGCCCACCCTCCATTTCTCTTCTTCTTCCTTCTCTTTCGCTTCTTCCTTTCTTCGCTTTCATTTTCTCCTTTTCTTCCTTTTCCTTCTTCTTTCCCTTCTCTTTTCCCCTTTTCTTGCAAATTATATGGGGTGGCCTAGTAGGTACTCACATGTTCATATACTTGCATAAATCATGTATACTGCTAAAAATAAACCTGTACTCATACCCATAATGATCACAACATCAGAAAAATTGAGTACCAAAAAACAGGCTTGCAGTGAGAATGTGTCTGTACTAACACTTTAAAAAACTCGTCTGTACTTTAATGCAGTATGCACTCATACCCTTTGGCACCCCACTCTGTACTTGAAGGGAGTATATGTCCTCATTATACTTTGGCACCCCACTCTTTATCTGAATGGAGTATGTACTCATTATACTTTAGCACCCCACTCTGTACTTAAATGGAGTATGTACTCATTATATTTTGGTACCCCACTCTGTACTTGAATGGAGTATGTGCTCATTATACTTTAGCACACTTACCTGTACTTGCAGTGAGAATGTATCTGTACTAACACTTTGAAAAACTCCTCTGTACTTTAATGGAGTATGTACTCATACACTTTGGCACCACACTCTGTACTTTAATGGAGTATGAACTCATTATACTTTGGTACACTACTCTGTACTTGAATGGAGTATGTACTCATACACTTTGGCACCCCACCCTGTACTTGAATGGAGTATGTACTCATACACTTTGGCACCCCACTCTGTACTTAAATGGAGTATGAACTCATTATACTTTGGTACCTTACTCTGTACTTGAATGGAGTATGTACTCATACACTTTGGCACCCTACTCTGTACTTGAATGGAGTATGTACCCATACAATTTGGCAACCCACTCTGTACTTGAATGGAGTATGTACTCATACACTTTGGCACCCTACTCTGTACTTGAATGGACTATATACTCATATACTTTGGCACCCTACTCTGTTGGAGTATGTACTCATATACTTTGGTACACTTATCTGTACTTGGAGTATGTACCCATACACTTTGGCAGACTTCTCTGTACTTCAATGAAGTAAGTACACGTTGGCACATTTGCTTGTGGTTACTTACAGCATTCTGCAGACTTGCAGTGACTATGTTCTTATGCTCACATTTTAGCTCATTTGTCTGTACTCATACTCACAAGAATGGATTTGTACTTGTACTCACACATTTGGAAAGTTTAACATAAGTATGAATGGAATATTCTGTACTTGAAACGTGTTGACTCCTTCATGCATTTATAACCTAACACTGGCACTTAAACTTGAAATCATATTTAAGACATTGCACTCATACTTTAAGTCAGTTCAATGTATTTTGTAAGTTAGATTGCATACGACTATATAGCAAAAGATTAAAATAACTCAAATACTACAAAGGAAAATGACACAAAATTAGCTTTCTGTACTTATATATTTCTGGGAACGGATACAGATTCTCATATTTCATACTACTGAAAGCTGATAAACATAATTATTCCTGCACCCGACGATTATCTGGTCAAAACTAGTCATAATGGGGGATGAAAATACTTCCCCTGGGAACTGAAAGGATGCAACTTCTGTTCCTGATTCTATTTCTACAATAAAAAGTTTTCCGTCTGTTGCACAGCAACAAATAAAACATTTTAACTTCTTCAAACCATCACTTGCACTCATTACTGTTCTATCATTTCCAAGACTGAAGCTTTCAACATCAGTTTTGCAGATTCCAGAAGTAAACTCTGAATGTCGTGGCTTGAAGTTAGGCACCGAGGTAGTCACTTTTGAGAATGAATGTTCCACATAATTATTATTGATTATGCAAGATGGTGTTGAATAAACATGTTTTCCTAAATGTTTCTTCCAACGGATGACACCATCGGCCTTCAGGTCAATGCAATACAAGTGTCCATCATGAGAGCCTATGAGGATCTGATCATTTCCATTGATGGATACCACACACGGTGAAGAAAACACTGGTGCTGCTGTCATTACTCTGTGAACCTATGAAAAGAAAATAAAAGTAATGTTACATCAGTCAAAATTGTTACCTTAAATGTATATTCCAATGGGTGACATTCAAAGGAAATTTTCACTTGATCAATACTGTAATTGCAAATGTAAAACACTTTTACTCTTGTATCAAGATACTGTACAATTGAAAATGTTACGAGTGGTTCAAAGAAAAGTTTAATAAAAAGAAAATATTGATCAGATCCCCTGGGCCACTGTTTCAGTGCTGCAAGATAATGAAAAAATGTGCTACAATTAAAGGTTTGAAACAAATTCTGAGGCTGCCATATGGTCCATGTCCATTAGGAATGGAATAACACAGACAATGCAAAGATATGGAAACCTGTACTTGGTGATGGAGAACAAATGTGAATGCTAACAGTGCTAGCACAATATGGATTATAGTTAACATAAGATTCTGTTTAAAATAAGACATGATTTTTTTCTTTTTTTGTTATGAGGAGTACAAAAGGATAACAGAGAAGCTATTTTACCTGATTATCCAAGACTTAAAACAGCTTTACTTGGTTTTGAAAGAAAAGATCATACTTCCATTGTGCTTACAGTGTGTGAAGTATACACAGCAGAGACACAGAAGGATAAAAACTGTATGCTGACTACAGTACACCTTGAAAGGTATTTTCATTTGAGCATTTGTTATGCTTGATACAACATGCAAATGATGTGACTCTGACACAGCTACCTTCAAAAAGTCTTCACTATGGAAAAAGATGACTACAACATGCCTACTCACCAATTTCCCTGAGTGTGTCAATGTGTAAATGCCTCCGTCAACACAACCAACAACCACAAATTGTAATGTTGTTGTTGGTGATGAAAAAATTGGCTTTTGGCAGGTATAACTCCATCTCAATTCTCCAGATTCCTGTAAGTGATATAAGGAAAGGGGAATAACAATTCAGTCTTTGTAATTCACTTGATGTGGCATTATGGTTATACATGGTAGACTACATGAAACCCCACACTTGGTTTGTATACATGTAATAACTCATCGGTGGCTGACCGACATTTAACCTTACCTTGTACGACCACTGACCTCTAAAAAGCTTTGGCACTCCTGAAGGTCAGCATTTTACCCATATGTATAACGAAGATCTAAGGAGGGATCCTGAGTCCACATTTCAGAAGTAAAAATTTTGTACCCTTTGAAATGCTGATGCAAATTTTCCAAACTGCACTTGCTTTCCATGAATTTCTGTTTGTCTTTAAAATGACATGCTTTTCTATGACTCTTTGAACTATGACTTTTCTTGTTTTTCACCGACTGTGTGGACTCGAAGGAACCTGAATTCATATTGTCTGTCTCAATGAAATCAATGCAGCTTGTCATAATATTATGTATGGATAAACTAACAGCAGCAATAGAATAGACAAACATGAATGTACAGCAGCAAAACTATGGAGAAACCAGGCTAGCAGTTTGTACAATAACATTAGCAGTTCCAAAGACAAATTTAAATCCTATTTACCCACCACACACTGACTTTTTATGCTTATACTACACCCTCCATTAAAGTAAAACGACTCATCACTTAAAAGCGTACATGAATCTTACCTTGCTAATACAGAGCAGCTTACCAGACAAGCTGGCAGCATAAATGCAATTGTTCTGCTGATCTACACATGGAGAGGAAAACATGGAACCACCGCCTTCACTAACTATCCAGGCACAGATCTTTTTCTATAAAATAAAACAAAGAAACTTGTCTTGATACAAAACCTTGAGACAATTAATCCTGTTCTTAACCCATTTTTTTTTTCAAATTAATAAGTTATTTTGATATTTTACATTTAATACTTATGTTCCCTTCCACTCCACTGAGTTTGGTTCACAGTATTGTGTTCTACCACCAAATTTTGCAACCTTAACCTAACTCAACATTTATTTTTATAAGAGTGTCCATAGAGAACAAGTTTTACGTATACAGTTTTCAGTTGTTTTCACTTGCTTAGAGTATAACTTACCAGAAGCTCATACAGCACAAAGACAAATCAAAAAGTGCCATATTTACTTACCGATGGATTGAGGGCATAAACATATCCATCATGTGACCCCACAAAGACCAATCCTGTTACATCATCTGGTTCTGGTGAAGACTTAACTGGTCCCAAGGTGGGGAATTCCCAATAAAGACATCCACTGCTCTGGTCAAAGAAGTACACATTACAGTCATAACATCCTAAAAAGAAACAAGTTTTTTTCAGTCGGCAGTTGCATACGTCAATCTTCACTGCTCAACAATGTTCAAAAGTAGGAAACCGTAGGGCAATTTTCCTGTGACAGAATAATTCTTTAAAAAGTATTACTAGTACATCTAAAAATAAAATACGCCCAAAGTGGTGTCATCTCCTTCAAATTTCTCAAATGCAAAGTATGTGCAGGCTATGGCCCCTTTGCCAAACACAAGGCAGGCTTTGCCCAGGACTCTGTGTCAGCATCATATTCCAGCAGAAACATTAATCCATCTATTTTTTTCTTTCCCTTTTTGGTTACAAGCCTGACTCACCTGCTTTACGTCCAAAAAAAGGTTCTTACTTTCGATTTCATATGCATTGATTCTTACTTATATTTTCATAAGCAGTTATAAAGGAATAATTTTCACAAATAGACAAAATTTTTCAACTGACCCACGGCAACCATCTTCTTACAAGGCGTCAAACAGGCTGATGATTCTATCCTGTCTGGGAGTTGGACTTGCCAAAGTCTCTGACCAGTTACACTATCAATTGCTGCAAACATTCCTGAGTGAGATCCTATGAATACAAGACTGTTGTACCTGTAGAAAAGGAAGTATTTATAGTTTACCCAAACTACTGCTTCATTATAACCTTTTGGCTATGACATCCAAGAGGTATAGCAACCGAAAAGCTGCTCAGAGGACACATATGTTCACACTTTTGTACACTCTGTACTGCTGCATGTCCTCCAGGATGGCAGTTATAAAGATAGGTGATGGGGTAGTCACCACATAACATCTATGAACTTGAACTATAGAATAGTCAATGTCAACATCCTTCAATAAGGGTACTGATATTGAAAACTTCTTTATTTAACTGTGACTAAAGTAAAGTACAAATGACTAAAGTAATATAAACTGCACTTGGCAGATTATAACTGGTGCATAAACTATCAAGACTCCAAATTTGGCAAAAGAATGAGTTTTCATCATACCCCTCTTCAAAAGTAAAATTGACAGGTGAATTTTTAAAGGGAAAATGCAGTCACCCAATTTTGATTAGGGTATCCTATTTCATGAATGGCTATTGAGAATTGTGTTACATTTTTCTCACTAAATTGTAAAATTCATGCAGAGAAACTCCTTGGTCTACCTTGAATATGCAATGCTCGTGTTCTGAAATATCATGAAAGATGCTTGGAAGGGAAATAAGCAGATATATGTGAGACTAGGCTGTTGTTTCAAAATAAGTTTGGGGCAACTGCTTATGCCCTTTAAATTTGACCTTTAAACCACTCAATACCACTAACCTAAAATTCCTGCATTGATGCTGCCAGGTTCTTCATCTAACATGACTTATGACCTGCCTGATATAAATATCCTTCTATGAAGGTACTGGAGTTGACTCATGCTCCCTTTTACATGACCTCTGACCTGGTCAATATCACTATCCTTCTAATATGACATTTGTATTGACAAGTTCTTAATGTAACATGACCCACATGCCAGGTTCTTCATCTTACATGATCTATTACCTGACCAATATCAATATCCTTCTATAAAGTGTATTTAAGTTGACTTTTGCTTCTTTAACATGACCTCTGACCTGATTAAAAGCACTTCCCTTCTAATATGACATTTGTATTAACAAGTTCTCAATGTTACATTACCTGACACTGGCAGACATCACTACTCCCAATCAAAAGAGCATTGATATTGACTGGTGCTACATATATCATGACCTACCACCAAGTCAATATCACAAACCCTCTACAAGGGTATTGATATACATTAATTTTCATTTAAGATGCACTATGATTGCCAGTCAATATTGATACCTTTTACTGATAATTTAAATCAGATGATCCAGATCCTGTTCTACAAACAAGGAAGTTATCAAGTGCCCAACTTTCATCACAAATTCTCATGTAAAACTGCAATTACTCCGAAAGTGGGTGTGCAAATTCACCTAAAATTAACAGGAACTGCACCTTAACTCTGCTTCAGGGCTGCTGTCGTTTCAGGAGAAAAAACAGGTACAAGTGTAATGACAATTACACAGAAACAATTGACATGATGCTGGTATGGTATCACTGCAAGGATAAACTGAACTGCTCTTCACCAACCCTTGCAAATAATGAGTGGAAGTGCATCAATGGCAAAGTCTTCAAACAGTACCTGATATTTCAATGCTCTTTTATAAGGAATAATAAAAAGACAATCACATTGGAAAGATGACTAAAAGTTTCATTGAACTGACAAGTTACTAGTGCTACCTATATATGGCTGGGTGGATACATGCAGGAGCCTTTTAGATGATAAGAATCATAGCAACAGGGACATTGGATTCCTGGCCAGGTCATCCAAGAGCAATCCCACATTTTCCATCTGAATTACAAACCATCCTAAACTCAAATATTCCACATATGAGCTAAAATGGTGACTTGCATGCCACCAGATGTGAGGTCATACATAATCTATTAACAAGCCCAGGAGTTGAGTTTTAGATTTTCCAGGTGTGCTACAAATCACACTCCTCAGGAAATTTAGGAGTGTGGTAGGTATGCTGTTTTATTAAACTTTAACAGCTTTAACTGAGTTCCCATTCTTTATCTAGGTGTACAAAAAATTGCACTTCTCACAGTGATTTGAGGTGAGTGATGGTGTGTGATTGCACTCACACGCCTCAAAATTCAAGGCCTGCAAGCCCATACAGGTTTCTCATGATATCATACATATGTCACTGCTCATCACTGTAAAATATTTGCTCTTTCAAGGCTATTAAAGATAATTTTAACATCCCTCACCCTTCTTTGAAAACAACAAGTGGTGATGCATCAATACATTTCTTCAAATCCACCCGCCACTTCACTTCTAGAGTCATTTTGTCAGCTCTGCTGGTACTCAGTGAGAGATCCGTGAATACATCCAATACGGATCCTCGAGTTGCTATGGTTTCATTAGAAGATGCATCACTTGATTGTTCCCCTTTTTGCTTCTTCACCATATTATATTTGTCCTGTGATTCAGGAATATCCCCATCGTCCTGGCATCTCTTCAGAGACTGGCTGCACTTTGCATCATCATCCTTATCATTATCACCTCTAAATTTTGCTATCTTCAGAGAAATCACACTCTCTCTGTTGCTATGGATACTGTCTTTTTCATTTTCAGCTTTACCATTCTCATTTAAAAGCTTCTCCTTTGAATCCAAATTGCTGTCTTTGAATGAACCAGCCTCCATTATTTCAAGTTCCCCATCTCCTGTTGCAATACTGTTAGTAGCAAACGTAACTGTCTCTCTGGTCTCATTCCTTATTTCTGTATGTATTAACTCGCTTTCAGAAGGGATCACTTCTTCACATTCATCAACAGCAGGTACTCCTACCCTTTCTCCTGTAAAGTCTGCTCCTCTTACTGACAAATGCTCAAAGAGTTTATTAAGAGAACAGTGGAGAAGTTTATCTAAAAGTTCAGAATACATTTCAATGAAATAAGCCTCCAACTGTTCAACCAGTCTAACAGCTTGCAAAGAGTTGCCTCCCAACTCTGTAAAACTTTTCCTTCGATCAAGCTGATAGGTCTGTGGTATATCAAGTGCTTCCTGTAAACAAAAACAACTGGACTAAATTTTAAGCACACTAAAAATATAGTAAGAGGGTGCTATACCTTCTGACAGCCAAGATATATAACCAAAACAAGATGGTATTTTATAATTTAGAGATAGCAAAGTTTTCCCTTAGAAATATCTTTATGGAAAAAGTACATCTGGAGGAAATTCATAAATTTTAGTTGTGAACCTCTGCAATCATTTGAGATTTGAATAATTGGCCAGTGATTCTTCTTATTAGCTGACAAACTCAAACAGAAGAAATAAATCAGTTTGACTGGAAATACTCTAACCTTTATGAAACTTTCAACAGAAGTTTCAGCTGAAGTTATCCTCTCCTTCAAACACTGGTTCCCCAATCTTATGAGAGAGTCTGAATCAATCTTTCCATGAGATGTAACAGGGTAGGTCTGTATCCTAAAGATGAAGTCTGGTAAGCCATGTTCAGGGAGAAATTCTTTTAGTTTCACCTTTAAATGTTTACACTCCTCTGTAATTTTAATTTTTTCATCGTGAATTGTGCCATTGGTTGAGATGCAGAAAGCAAAAAGCCTTGCAGGACTTTGTGACTTATCTAAAACTGCTCTGCAGCTGCTAACTTCAGGAAAATTTTCAAGGACCTGCAAATAATTGTCATCAAAATGAATACAAAAAAGGTCAGTTTGTTAAGAAAGTCATCAAAAAGTTGTCTCAAGAGAGAGATATTTTTCCTTAACATGTGACTAACCACTTTAGTTTGTTATATTTTCTTAGTCACAATACGAAGTAAAGAACGAAGCACTAATTAATGGAGAGTGTGCTAAGTACTGTGCTAAGGAACGAAATAATGAGCAATGTATCTGTACATTCAAGGCACTCTGTATGTTGGCCTTTGCTGTCCTAAGACGTGCCAAATCTCTGTGCTTTTAGTATTTTTTAAGTACTATGGCAGCATTTCTTTGAGTCACCAGTTTCTTCTGTATGGAGTTCCAAAATTGGTCTCCTTAACTACCTTCCACCTGAACAATTCTCTAACAATGCTTACAGGGGCATTCTCATTGCCTTAAATTACATTACCTGTTACATCCTCCATACATTTATCAATTGATAAACTGACTCACATGTGTGTCACTATACCGATACTGTCAGTCACCAAAGGAGTGAGTGACTTTAATTCAGATGTCAGACAGACTGAAAATTTACCTCCACATGTATATAAGCAATTTTCATTGGCCAATGGTATGTGCAAAACAGTGAAATGTAGATGATGCTTAGCAAGCAGAGAAGTTGAACTGAGAAAGTAACACACAACAACCCTTGCGGCATTCAGGGCTTGACAAAACAGATGACAGATATGGCAAAAAGCCATCATGCTCTAGGGGTTTGCTAAGGTGTCATTCAAAATACATCAAGGTAATGGTAAAAATTACTGTCAAGTTCTCCCTCTCTCAGGCTCAATTTTGCTCTGCCTCTTTTGAGTCTCTTGCTAAATCCCTACAATTTTTAATAAATAACTGCTTCAAAAGAACTGTGAGCCTTCAGCTCACAGAAGAGTACCCATTGCCAATGAAGCTGCAAGCTCTTAAGCTCTTTGGAGATGTTTAGACACTTTTTTGTAACTACATGAAGGGCCAAAGTTAACTTAGCAGGGAGAACTTATATCATCTTTGCAGACAAAATTGGTCTTTTTCACTACTTTTGATTCTAAACCATCTTTAGTACTAGTGGTTCTCCTTACCTTTGTGACTTCCTTCAAACTAAATCTTTTGCCAAATCTTTTAAATTGGTCATCCTTACGGCCCAAGAACATCAATCCAGCTGGAGTTATTTCCACATAGTCACCTGCAGTGAAAATGAGTGGACCATACTAGAGAAAGCTGTTTGAAAGAGTACATTTCTACCAGAAGTGGGGTAAATCCTGACAGAATCAAAACTGACAACTCAGAAGTTATCCAGAATGAAGATATAAGAAAGGGGTGGGGGTGAGGGTGCTGACTGCTGAGTTAACTCAATGGGGATGTATGCTACCAAAATATTGGGACTCAGACAATTTTTTCATGCAACATAGACATAAGTATGTGCCTTTAATCTTTACATATCTACTGATTGTAGTTACAATGGTAAAGGTCATATTAGATATGTAAATTTGTCAATAAGAATTGTGAAAGTATGATCAATGTTAAGGCTACAACAAAAAACCTTTCCCTAATGCCAAGCAATGGCATTGAAATTGGTTTTAAAATAGTTTACTAATCTTACCAGTGGCTCTGTAGACAAGGTTACATGACCCAGGGCAAACTTCATCATCAATGTAGCAGACACGGGTCATACTGCCTGCAAAAATATAATTATTGCAGTGAAATTTACATTTACAGTGGAAAAACATGTGTCAATCAAATGAGAACACAGAAACACATGCCCCTCCCTTCCTCAGAAGTGACTGTGCCCCTTTCTTCCTCAGTAGGAAATAAAACTAGATATTTGATGAGGATGAACAGGTCCAGTGTAAATTCAAGCTCAAAAGGGCCATGGAGTACGACTCAAATGAAATGAAACATCCAATTCCTCCCACAAAGTATGAAGTATAACTTTAACACCATGGGATGAGAGGGGAGAGGGGGGATTATAGGATGGGAGGGGGAGGGGGAAGCGGGTGGATTTCAATAATACCAAAATTCTTTTAAGTCTGTCAGTGACAACTTCTACAGATAATATCTTTGTTGTATACATAATTTGCTTGCACAAGAAAAAAAATGCAAAATGCAAAAGTTGCAAAATGAAAAACTTGAAGAGAACCATATGCTAGGGATAATACAATAAAGTCTCCCGTTTCACTATATATGAAGGAAAAGTGCTGCCATCTTATTATCATGCTCCCATACACTAACTTATGTAACATTTTTTTAAATCATTTCTCAATATATTTGTCTCATCTATGCTTCTCTCAAATGATATGAAAATATACCTATCAATGAAATGTAAGTCCTTGGACTAACTTTGGTATGTGACATTTGTCATAGTCTCAGACATGGCAAAAGAATAAATGTTAGTTGTACATTAATGGTAGTATGAGGTTATTTTAAATATTTTGCTGATGTTTACTAGGATTGGGGTGATGCAGTAATCCTCTTCAAACATTTAGAGTGGCTTACCAATAAATAGCTGTCCTAGTCCTTCAGTAAGAGTAATACCATCTTCATCCATCACCTCTAAGACAGTTTCTCTCAGGGGAATGCCCAGCGAAACTCTGAAAATCAAAACTAGACCGTTTCAGATATGCCTTGTTTCTATTTTCCCATAAAACTAAAAGAACGTATGTAAATAACTAATTCTATAGTACAATGGCATTGAGGGAAAAGTTTGGAACGTATTCATAAGATATCTTACAACATGAATGGACGTGAAATCAGTGAATTCCTATGAGAAGGGAGCACAACTAGAATGATTAATAATACAAAATAGACCATACACAGTGTCTTTCTCCTGAATGGTAATGTGACCAGAATTCTTTATTTTATGTGAAATAGAATACACCAAGAAGGTCAAACATGCTAGGTAGATTGCACTTCCTTATTATAATTGTATAATACGTACATCTTTCTTCTCAAACGCCAAAGCATAGCCTGATTATATACTTCCCTGCAAAGGGGCAGGACCATAGGCTGAGACCAGCTTATAGACTACACAGAACAGTGAGGGGTAAGCACTCCTGCAGCAGCCAAGATCATCCCCTGGAAGATGTTGATGGCCAAAGAAAAAAAAAAACCCCTCTCCTACAAGAATTGCCACTTCCCCTCCCACAAAACTGAAATCAAAACAAGAAAAATAGCCCCTATGGACCCCTAAATTGCTCCAGTGAACATGCTTACGGGTATGATCATTTTTTCCCTTGATGTTTGAAAATAGCCCTTCTGAATAAAATTAAAATTTGTGCCCTGAAACATGCCACCAGTAAATGCCCTATCCATTAACACTAGAAAGATAAGATACTGTTACAAAACTTTTTAAAGCACTCTCAAGTACGAAAAAAAACTTGCCCATGTTCTGATGTCCCAGCTAGATTTCCATCTAAATGGTGGCAACTTGCCCAACATGACACTTCAGTAATTCCATACAGGTTGAAAATCTCTGTTCTATTCTTTTCGTCTCTCCATTTTGCCAAAGTTGTCAGACTTGGACATGGTTCACCTCCAAATGCTAAAATACGTAAAGAGCTATCCTTGGGCAATATGGAAGATTTGATCAGTGGAAGTGGAATCCTGGACACAAAACTTGGGGTAGCCTGACAAGAAATGGAAATATGGTTATGTACCCTGTTTTAACTGATGTACAAATGTTTCAAACATCGCAGTTACCCTTCACCTGTTGCCTTTGAATTAAACAAAATGTAACCTACATTTCTAACAGTAGGATACAAATGGTATATCCTTTGCCACTGAAATATGATGCCTAAACCTTCGACCTACAAGCTAAAGTCAAGTAGAGATCCATGTAAAGCAAGTTTACACAAACTCTGAAATTTGAGAAACACTTTTTGTGACTTTAGGACAATACCACAATACTAACTTTTCTCTATTTTCATGATTTTTGAGAACATTTATTTTAATTTGGAAATGACTATAAAATAGCCCACTTGACAGCATAAGTTTCAATTCTTTATTTGAGCAAACGTGACTCCAACAGGAATTTCATACTGGCAAAAAAATCAAATCAACTTTGCACAAAGCTTTTGTTAATGAAGCAGTATGGTACCATCTTTCAAATATACAGTAACATTTTTATGCTCTCTAAAAGAGTTAAAAATACTTGTTTAGAGATACTACTTGTGACACAAATTTATTTTTGGATTTTATTGGCAGTTTGCTTTAAGTATTTTCCAAATAAGTCAAAACAAGAAAAAGTATGAAAAAACATATTTTTTTTAGTTTTACCTGTAAAATGCTGACTTTATATTTATTTAAGACAGAAACAAGTCTAGTGGGTACCACTTTCATCTCATCAGATACTGATATCAATGTAGCCCCACAAGACAGGGCAAGAAATATTTCCACGATGCTGGGGTCAAAGGTCAGAGGCGATGCATTGAAGATGACATCTGATGATGAAACTTTGAAAATGTCCCTGAAAGAAGCGAAATTCAAAATATTTTTTATTAACAGGAAAACAAGAACAAAATATGCAATTATCAATGTAGAAATGAACAATCATGGGAACATACAATAATTTGACCAGAAAAACAACATTTTTAGTCATATCTGCCGTTACAAGAATTTGTGTCTCCTGCAAAACATTTTTTTTGTTTTATTTTGATATAAATAATACAACCATATTTTTCAATCATTTGACTTGTATGCCAGATTTTCCAAGAATGGATATGTTAGGATGAAGGACAGCTTTAAGAGCCTGATGGGGTCTTTGAAATGAGGAGAAGAAAGCTGGAGTCAAAAACGTGCTGTATTTATGGATGCAACTATACCAATACTATATGTGATAGCTATAATCCACCAAAAAAACTAATACCTAAATAGTGATAAACCAATATGAAGTATAGTACTTACCTTAGATGAAGAATATTTGGGAGGATGCATTGATGAGGGACTTTAACAATCTTAGGGATCCCAGTGGTGCCTGATGTAAAAACGACATAAGCAAGAGGTAACACAACCTTGGAGGACACAGAGGTAGGAGGTATGGAAGCTTCCTGAAGATGCAGGATGGCATAAATTGTTCCATTCCTGGCACTGGCTGGAACTAGTTTTTTGGTTGTTACACTGAAAGAAGTCTTCAGCATTTCAGCTACCGTCTGATGTTTAAATAAAGAAAACGTAATTGTAATATGTCAGAAATTTACAACAAAAAAGTAAAGAGTCAAAATTTTCAACACCGAAGATCTTTCCCTTGCAGTCAGCATTTCTCAACCCATGGGCCATGGAGCCCACTGGTGGGCCATGGAGTGCCTTCTGGTGGGCAGCAGATTTGGCCAGAATAAAATAAAACAAAACCTGATAAGTCTTTTTAATATTCTTACTTACTAACTTACTGTAGTTTAACCAAAATCACTTTGAGGCAATGCCAGATGAGTTTCCTAATTTTTGATTTCCCAGCCTGGTTAAATTATTATTGAAGTGCAGATGTTTCGTAGCCAGAAAAGTGACTTACTTTTTTCAAACAGTCAGTTTTGTAGATGGCATTTTAGGCTTACTTTATTAGGAGGGTGAACAAACAAATCTAAAATCTTCCTACTTAAGAAAATGCTTTTTTTTAAATAAGGCATGAGACTTGTTTAAATTCTCCAGATTTGAGATGTGATTTCCAGGTTTTCTTGCAGCAATCTAAAGGTTTGCCATTTTTGAGGTTGGCAAGTCTGGCTTGCTTTTGCAAAGTCATACACACATTTAGATAAATGCAAAAACAGCAAAATGTGACTGGTATATAAAGCTAAATGACATCAAAACTTATGGCAGAATCCACTATTCCAAAAAAGAGTGAATAAATTCAAAATGTTACATTTAAGAAACTAATTTAAGCTTTGAAGACTGTAGTTGGACCAATGAGATTATTTTACAAATGCTGTAATATGCATTTTAAAAATTTTAGATTTACATACATGGCCATGTATATTAGGACAAGTGGGGTGCAATTTGCCAAAAAAATATGAGTCTTTTTTAATATGTTAATTATCAAGGCACAAAGCCATAACTAGGACATTTTGGATGTTTTTTTGGTTTCCCAAAAGGGGAAGAAACTTTAGGTAAATGTACACAAATCAGCTTTGTTCACTGACAGTACTTTCATTATTTACAAGTGTCATCAAGGACTCCAGTCAGCATGATTCCCATTGTCCAGTACATTCCCATTGTCCAGTACATTCCCAGTGCGAGGGTTTGCCCAATGTGGGACGAGGGGAAGCAGCAACCTGAAGCCCAGACAGGGGCAACAGACTGGGCACCAAAAATTTTGGATTTCTTATTGGAGAGTCTTTTCTTCTTAAGGGCAAAAAAAAGTAAATTGTCCACGAGATTGGTCACTGTGAGGGATAAACTACATTTTTCATCATATTCCAAAAGGGTCCCCAATAAAATAGGGGGCCATCCTTCCTGGATGGGTGGCTGTTGCCATCTGCCCTCTAACTCAGACTATAAACCCTGACAAGAAGCTGAGAATATTTTACCAACAAGAGGAAACTCAGACAATAAAGAAAAGCTATTTTGCTTCATTTCAGCAAGCCTTCATCAATTGTTTACATTATGGTACATCACACTTTTGACTGGACAACTGGAAATGTACCTGTTACAGATGGGCCTTTAGGAGATGAGTTTTCAGGAAACTTTTTGACCAGTTTTAATTTTCAGTCTGTTATAATTATTTTGGTCCACAAAATCAACATGATGAATTTATATTTCAAATTCTATCAATTGAAAAATTACCCCCCTTCTTCAAATAAAAATGAGAAAAATAAATAGTCCAGAAAAACATAAAGGAGCAATTACACTTCACACCAGGGGCAGACTGACAATGAACTGGGCCCCCCGGGCAAAATAGGTATGGGGCCCTCCTCCTTCCCAACCTGAATCAACTTTCCCTCACAGACACTACCTATAATGGCCACAACATATCCCACTTAAAAACTTCAGAGCTTCAGACTATTTCCTATTTTCTCTGATTTGTTATTTCTCTGAATTTCCGAATTTTCCGATTTTCATTAAAATTTCCGAATGACAGTGTGGGCCCCTTATCTGTTTGGGCCCCCGGGCAGTGCCCGGTTGCCCGACTGCTCAGTCCGCCCCTGCTTCACCCTATATTATGAAATATCCTTACCCCAAAAAGAGATCACATGATGATGAATAATACTTACTTTTGACATTTCTTCTGTTGAGATCAGACATGAAACCTGTACTCTGGAGAGCAGTTGAAGAGTTCTCTTTGCAGGGTCTTTCGGTGAAAGATACATAAAACATGAAGGCACTTGAAGAATTCTAGGAATGGAAGAATTAATATATCAAAACTGGAATAGTCTGACTTAGTGTGAACAAACACCAGTTTGAGGTTCTTCCTTTAGTAGTCACTGCATTCAGGGACTATGGGGCCAATTTTGAAGTTGGGAGGGGGGGCGTAATCCTCAAAGCAGCCCAATATGTTCAAGAAAATAAAAAGCCCCAGTTCCTAGTTCAAGGCAGCCCAAAATATCCACAGCAGAAAAAGTGCAGGGGCTAAAGCCCCCTTAGCCCCCATCTCTGTGGTCACTGGCATTATTTCGTTTCCTGTTGCTATTCGCTAGCATGTCCTAGAGACTACACTGAGATCTTAGACAAACACTCAAGAAGAGAAATTCAATGCCTAGAGAAAAGCTATTAAAATAAATTTTTGCCACCTCTCTGGTTTATTGGATTATGAAAAAAAAGGGTGAACAGGGAGTTACTGCAACCATGATATGGTATGTGAGCTTATTATTACTGTACAGATCTGCATTACAGTATAGCTTAATTTAAAGATGTATGCAGTCGTCACCCAACCCACATTTTGAAATTCTATCTGGGCCTATGGATATCATTGTGCTATCTCTATAAGACAGTCCAGCTTTGATTTTTGAACTATGGTGACTTCAGCTGACCTTTGACCTGTAATAAAACCAATAGGGTTTTTCTTCTGAATTTAACAAACGAGGAGGTTGAGAAGTATCTATATTTCCTAACTTGAGATTATGTGTTGACAAGGTTTTCAGAGTTTACCCCACTGTGACCCAAGACGACCTTTTGATCTTTCACCAAAAGTGATAGGGTGCTGCTACGTAATATAATGCATCTAAGTGGTAAGAATAAAATGTATCCATGCTTACCCAAGGATAGCAAAAATCACCTCATCAAATGAAGAACACAGTACAGCTATCACTTCATTGTTCTTTACCCCGGCTATTCTCAGTTCTTCTGACAGACAAATGGACTGAGTAGCTAGTTCATTGTATGTGAGAACTGTAGCACTCTCTCCATTGTCAACTACAACAGCAGAATTTGATCCATACTTCTCAGCAGTTGTCAGGAACAAACTCTGAAGGTTTTGTGGGGAAACCCTCGCCATCTAAATTCAAAGACAATTAAAATTCATGATAGCAGATAACCTTTGCAGTAGTATTGTACCAATATTATCAAATACTGTTATGATCAACATCAGTTATCAGTTAGTTAGATGAGGTTTAACGGCCCAGTTTCCAACCAATTGGCCACGGCCTTTTTTCCAGTTGTGGCTCACTGGCTTGTTTTCCCTTACTCCACTGCTTATGCGGAGCATCACGCACAATGGCAGAAGGTTCCATTTTTGAAGTCTTTGGTATGACTCGACCTGGGAATCGAACCCGAACATCAGTTATCAGATACTTTCAACCTTTTTATAAAAAATATGAAATCATATTTTGTTGATTATATGACATTCTAGCCCCTCCTGAAAAAAAAAATGTGTCTTGTGCAACTGTCAATTAAACTGTCTGAGAGCTGTCTGCTATGCATTGAGCAACACAACTGATACAGCAGTATGTACAAGTCATCATTGACTAATGAGGGTGAAGCTTTTTTGTTGTTTGAACTAATGTCAACCAATGTGCAGTAACCAATTGTGAATAGAAATGCCCAGGTTTACCCAATGTCTAGCCAATTGGAAGGGCCTATATCTTAAGAAAACAGGTCTAATCTTTACACATGGTATCCTATGAACGTCAGTAACAATTATTCTGTATTAAGTGCATAAATGCACTGTCTTTGTGATCCAGCTTTAAGAATTTATGTCTGCATTCGCTATTTTCTTAATTCAGCAATGGATCTTTTATGTTGTTACGACCTAGGTCAATAAACGTGTCTGTATCCCATGGCCAGCTGGGACAATGGCATTTTTGCCTAAGTGCATTCCATGTCAGGCCCAGACCAAAATTACACCAAGAAAAACAATAGAAAACATAAGGAAAATGCCAACTGCGCGCCAAAGATCTTCAGATCCTAGTGCATGGAATACAACTTGGCAACTGTGTTGAATGATCTCCACACTGTATATTCAAAGTATCAACAATGACAAAAGGTCAATGCTTCATGACAGTAAGTTTTGTGGAGCTTCTTTGGGGAGCAGAGTCTTTTGGCTAAGATCATGTGTAGTATCTCCAACCAGTCAAGAACAGGACCACACATGACAGAACCATGATGGAGAGGTCTGAGAGTCATGGGGTTGGTCATATTCAGTCTATTATAGTTGTCCTTTGGGGGCATGGCTCTTCTGCGGAGCAGAACTCCTTCCAGAGTAACCATTTGGCTTTTCACCGTTTGGATGTATGTATGCCAGAGACCCGAGGGGACTTTTGAAAAAGTAACGATGACAAAAGCTTCATGAATGGTTGGGGCTGAGGAGGTCAGAGCACTGGTGTGTCTTTGCCTGAGATGGACAAAGATGGCACCCAAGACTTTTCTGGCTTGACAGTTTATAAAATAGTTCTTTTTCTGAAGACCTCAATGTCTTTGCTGAACCCCATGCAGTCTGTTATAAACTCCAGCCTGGGAAATACTGCTTTTTATATATGAATTTCTTACTATATTACCTGCAATTCTCTGAAAGAGTGTACAGTGGTCTCCACTAGCTGTTTTGTCTGGGTGCACTGCCCAGACAAAATCTGAAGAGAATGCATCAGTGCCCAGTCTTAAAGTTGCTGCCAGCACAAAAACCATGGCCCTGCCTGGACAACAAATATTACTTTCACTGCTTTTGGAAACGTTTGCAGGGATTCCGCCAGAAACTCAAAATACGAGGGGGGATTTACTGCTGCTAAACCCCAAGTCCAAATTGATGCTGTCCATGACCAAAGTTACAAGTTGGTTCAGGGGGAAAAAAGCTTGCTACAAGGCCCCTGTAAGGTGCAATTTGAAGGGTTTTAAAGGCCATTTATTTAAGTTCAAGCATTGCTGCAAAAGTGTCCTCTTCTTAAGTAAGAAACCAAAATATTGACAATTTTTTTATTTTTATGGAAATGAAAAGGGGGGTATTTTACCCTCCTGGAAAGGGGGGACAAATCCCCCTTTCCCACGCCCCCATCCCCCCCCCTTGACGGAAACCCTGGTTTGCAATGTGAATTAAACACCCGACTGTTGAACCATTTTAAACAACTTTGAATAAAAATGAGTTTACCACAACTTATCAAAAATCTAGGCAGTCATTTCGAGTCTATATGTGCAAGTGTCACAAGGAGTATGTGAGTCTCATCATTTTGTTAGACTGGGTCAGAGGTCAAGTACTATACTAGGAAAGGTCATGTTAAAATAAGGACTGATTGCAGCGAGGAGCATAATGAAAGAAAATGTGTTCAAGAGTGGTGTTATAAGAAGATGGCTACCAGTAGGCTACCACCTCTATCAGAATTTTGAAGTCTCTGACATGCACATGCACTTTCCATATCCAAATTTTACTAGATATGAGTAAACATGGGAATGGTATATATGTAGTCTAATAATTTATTGTTCATTTACTTCACACATTGTGGATCTGATTAACCCCACGGACTGAGAAAGAAAACTCCACTATAAAAGCAATCACGATGAAAAACCTTCCTAAAAAAACAGAAATTCTTGGTGATTTAATGTTCAATTCAAATTCAGCACCATTTTGCCTTTAGCCCACCTTACATGAGTAAAAATTTTCCAAAGGGAAGGAGGTGTCCCCCTCCCTTTGATCCCTCCCCCAAAACATCGATCAGTGTCATCTGGGAGATCAGAGACAGACATAACCGGACAAAATTTTGACCTGTAGAGAACAATTTATACATTTTGCTGGCAAACTTATTGTACAGCTACTATGCAACAGTTTGCTGAAAAGAGTAACCCACATCCTCACAGAAACAGTTAAACTCCACCAAAAAACCTGATTGGTACTGACTAGGGTGTCCATTCATCAGGGATTTCACCAGAAAGTCTGACTTTTGGGTCACCTGCTCTCCGTTCCACGTTACTTGACACCAAACACTGATTTGTCCTCCATTTTGAAAGTCTGCCAGGTCACAGTGAAAATCTTCCAAATACAAATACTGGATGAAAAAAAAAAGATCAAAAAAAGAATTTGTTCATGGAGTAACTTTAGCATGCAGGGCCACTTGAGAGATGCATCAAGGCATCCAGCTGCTTGGATGATCATTCAACTTAAAGTACACTATGTTGTGCCAAGCCTATTGAATTTTCCATGCCATGTATTATATCTGCTGGGTTGACACTCAAATGCCAAGTGAATGAATTATAGAAAGGCAAAAAATTAAGTCCACCTCCAATATTTTCAAGTGAATGTACAGATGCCCGGATGCGTACTTGCGTAGTGAAAAAATAGCAAACGTAACAAAATTATTTAAATTGAGAATGCTCATCACTGGTGCCCATTTCTAGGTCTAAATGGAAGTTCAACCAATATTCTGGAATGCATGCACAGATGTTGGGATGCAGAGTCAAACATTGGGCTGCAAGGTAAACTTGACAGATTGAGTAACAATATGGGAATACAGAAGACAAGTTTAATTTGAGAACGACTCATTGTTTTCCATACACTCAGACCACAAAAAATATTCTGGAGTGGATGCACAGATGCTTGGATGCGGAAGTGATTGATTTAAACAATATGTCTTGGAGTGGATGTGTGGATACTGAGTCAACCTTTAGGGTTCCATATAAAGAGTGTCACATCGCACCTGTGCAACCAGATGCTAGGTGGTGTACAAAATTAGAGTCAGCCTGTATTCTATGGGCCTAGTTTAACCTTGTTCATACCCATAAAATATGTTCTGACACCATTTTAATATATATAATCATGCCGCACATACAGTCAGTTTGATTAGCTAACGCGAATACAGTAACTTTCTTAGGCTGTTCACGGTTACGTCACTGGTTGGCATAGAGCATGCGCAAAAGCGCAAGCGTTTGCTGGGTGCTGCACGTGTAAACGCTTGCATTCAGAAAGTAGACGAACTGGAAACTGCCTTTCATTGTGACGACAGTGTAAGCGTGCCATACCAACTCTTTTGCTGACCAACTGCGTCATCATTTGTTTGTAAACACTGAATGCGTCTATTTGTATAACGAATAACGTTAGTGTGTGTACACAACCCTGGTGTTTAGCTGTGTAGTTTACCATAGGCCTAGGCTAACATTTAACAATTTACAGGAGTCTTGACTGCCTGAGGCCCCGCCGACTAGCCTAACGTTAGCTAGCCTACACTAGCCGACAGCCTGAGCCTGCATGTTAGTAGCCTAGGCTACTTGATGTTTCGTGAGACACCATCTAAGATTTTTTGAAAGCCACCATATCCTAACTTCAATCAGGCAGGAAGTAACGCCAAGCCCTTTTCCCTCTGTCAAACCGTACTACTGCAAATGTACCTTCCATGGCATCCGTCTTCTGCTGGCCTGGAACGTTCGGTGAAACTGTACCTGGAGGTGTGATTGCGTAACAAAGTTTGTAAACCTGGTATAGTCAGGGTAACCCTGCCGAGATAACGTGTGCATTTGGTCTTCAACTAAATTATTTCGGGTTGAAAAGGGCAAATATAAACACGTCACTTCGGGAGGAGTTACCCTAACTAACTTGAATTCAGTACATCAGGATCGGCAAAGTGCGATATTATGGCAAGCCGTGTGACATTTTTAAGAACAAAACAGGTCGCAATTTCAAGTAAAATTTATCGTCGTCCACCGGACAACCTGTCTGCCTGTACTTTGGTTGTCTACAAGTAAAATGAATTGTCCAAAGGGAATGTTAAGTTGCACTGTTTTCTTTCATGAAATTTAGTTGTCTATATAATGATCGGCGGACCCTGGAACTACAATAGTGGTTGTTGTCCACTTGCAATTGCATTGCTAAATGCACCCAAGAAATTAAGTGAACTGGGAGTACAAATAATAGACGTCATGCTGTTGTTTATATTATAGGTCTACTAGGCTACTCGCAGTTCAGTAGCGTAGCCAGGGGGAGGTCGCCACCCCCTAAATGAGGATGAAAAGAGGAAGAAGAAAGAAAAAAAAGGGAGGCTGAGGGAAGAGAGAGAGGGCAGGAGGGGGCATTGGTTACGCGCCCCTGGAGACCATGAAGGGTAGGGGGAGGGAGGTAAAGCCCAGGAAGGCAAACAAGGTATGGATTCAACGCAGGCTCCTTGACCCCATGCGTATAGCGCAAAGCGCTATCATAAATGATATTGATAGCTCTCTCACGTCTAGTATAAGTAAGTTTGCTGATGATACTAAGCTCTATAGGACGGTTAGTGATAACGATGATGCCTCATTGCTGCAAAAAGACTTGGATAGGTTATTTTCATGGTCTCAGACTTAGCAAATGTCTTTTAACAGTTTTTAAGTTTATTTACAAACTATTTACATAGGTTTTTTTACATTTTATTACAATGGTTAATCACATGGTATTTACAATAGCACAATGGTTGAAGACACGCTTATTTACAATGTTTTATTACAGTTTTTTTGCAATATCAACGTGTTAAATTTTCCAAAGGAAATGTCTTTAAATGGTGATAAGTGCAAAGTCCTTCACTTTGGTCCTAAAAATTTCAGCTTTGATTATACCGTGAATGGTAGCGTTTTGAATAATGTGACTTTTGAGAAAGATCTGGGTGTAGTTATCACAGGTGATTTAAAGCCATCTGTGGCAGTGTGCAGCTACTATACTGCAAGGGCTTTTTGGTTTTGGTTTGGTTTGGTTTATTCGGTACTAAAAATTAAAAAAAAAAACACAACGAATTAACAGGAAAAGTAAAAGAAACATAAAACAATAAAAGGAGGCAAAAGACAAAAACAAGAGTACAAAACAGAGTACCAGGGATAGCCCAAAAAGCCTTGAAAAAGCTTAATTCAATTGGGGTCCCTTTAAGGACGGAACAACCAAAAAAAAAAAAACAAAAACAAAAACAAAACAAAACAAAAAACTAAGTATTACACAAATATAGAGAGGAGAGACATGGGCTAGCAAGGGCTAATTTTGGTTTCCTATGCGTGATTTGTTGGCAAGGTGGGTTTTAACCT
>WURT03169678.1:0-49738 GCA_009936505.3 Holothuria glaberrima | reverse complement strand
ACAAAGCTAAAAACATCCTTACATAAATTAACTCTATTTATAGCTAACATCTGTTAATCTACAACTTACTTTCATACTCAATAGATTAACAAAAACAAGACGTTGAATAAAAACACTGTGACAAGTCCATAAAACGACTGCTATACTTCCCATTCGCTCGTAATAAAGACCGCGTGCTGTGACGTCACAGCGCCACAGAAGTCGAAGTGCGCCCTCAGTTGGTACTATAGTTTACATTACATTCATTGCTTACCCTCTCACATGACGTCGGAGTCAGTTGTCACCGACTGGAGGGTGACGTCAATGGTTAGGGTCTATTGTCATATTATTAAAATGAACCATATGTGAATTAGCTCCGCATTATAGGTGTATAATTATTGAAATTTCGGGGACTGCAATTTCTGCATTTACCCTTTAAAAATTTGTACTCCTCTCTGTAACATGATACTTGTAGGCTACTCACTTTCATGATCATAAATTCCAGATCATTTGAACTCAATTGTACTCATATTCCCAAAATTAAACTTACTCTTAACATTTGCATAGAAATGATGCCTTCCTTAGTTTTTACGATGATAGGCCTATACATCTTTTTGTATCTACCATCTTTGATCAATTCAAGGCCCGTGGCCCAGATATATGAGGTACTGAAGTGGGGGGGGGGGGGACTTAGATTCCAAGGTAAGAATGGTTTTCAGAAGGCCATATGTGTAAATACGTATCAAGGGAATCGAAATTTAACACTTTGTCGTAACCAAATTTTCTACAGGGAAGCCGCCCCTTTGTCCACCTTGACTATGCGGTCTGCTCAGATCATGAATTGATTGTAGACCCAAAATCCAGAAAGTTCATTTATTGACCGTCCGTGTGCTAAATTTGAAGAAACGTTAGACACGGATTGCTTCCTTGCACTCGTTATATTCGGAAGGCAATATATTATCAGAGGGCCTGCAGTGCGCTGTTACACAAGGTAGGGCTGGAATGCAATTATATTTGTCATTATCTGTAATTGGTAGTATTCGAAACCTTACAGTTAAAATGAAGGTCTGCGAGCAGTTTTTTTTTCAAACTGTACTTGATTCAAATTCTTCTCATTGGAAAGTCGGTTTACTTTATCAGAATTTTAATCGTAGATTCATTATTCTTTTCACTCTTATGATTACCTTTAGTCGGTTAGTTAAAACCTCAAGACACAAAAGGTCAATGAAGCTCAAGAAAAAAAAAACAACAAAAAAAAAACAAAAAAAAAAAAAAAAAACGTCCAATTCGAGAAGTGGTTAAAGCACTAGACCCTCAAAGTAATTTGTAAGAAACATCAGAAACTAAGATGTAGAGAAATTTATCTACTGAGGCGATACGAGCATCTGTTTTGGTGGGGCGGGGAGGGAGTTAAAAGTAGGGCATAGGATATGTGTTGTGATAAAATAATGCTTACTATGTGAAAACAAAACATCATTTAAATATAATAAGAGCACCAGGACATCTTCCTTGCAGCGATAGTTTGGCCGTGTTGATGTAAGGAGGTAGCAATCGAAGAGAAAGCAAACTTCTACAGTCTTACTATCTACAAAAGACTCGAACTCGAAGTCAAACTCACTGATTCTTAAAATTTAATATATTGTTACCAGTTAGAGCTTCTGTACTCGTACTGAATACAAAAGGTGTGTAAGAGGGCGAAGCATGCAGGCTGGGGTATACATTTAACTTAAAGGTTTCCTTTATTTGTGAATTGCCCTAGTTTTCGCAAGTTGCCAAAATTTCTCATCCTTATCGATAGCGTGATTCATTCGTACTCCTCCGGCCAACTTCATCCTACAGGCTACAATTATGACTTTCAAGTGCAGAAAGTGCGCACCTTCACGTTCCTACTCAGTGACATTCATTATGAAATGAGATCAGCGTTTAGGACGAATCTGCAGTGCCAAACTGGACTGATATTGAAATGTAAATCTATGGAACAAAAATCACAATTGAGGGTAGGCTACTGATTTTTTCCAACCCCAGTCCCGATTTACAAAGCCATAGACCGTGTTGCTAACGTAGCGGGCTGTACGGCATATTCCTTATTCAGTAATTTTGGGAAGGCTTAAAGAGGGGTTGAGCAAACAGAGTCCGCTCCGTTTATGGGTCCGTACAGGAACCTTAATATATTTGTCTGCCACCTCTCCCAGACCATTATATTGTTTCCGTTCCTTCGTGTGTGAATGTATCAATTTACTTAAAACAGGGAGCTGCCACTCGGCGGCCCCTGTGACGATCACCGCATCACCACTACGACCAGTCCGCTGATTTAAGATGATATAGGTGACTTAAAACTATGAATAAAATTTTGTGAATTTGACGAAAAGGTTATACAAATGTTTTTTACAGACGCTATATGCAGAATTTATGCATCTTTATTTCATTTTGCGTTTCCTTGTTGGACGGGCTTAGGGGCTGGGAAGCTGCTGAAAAAAAAAATTCGCGTAGATTTTTTTAAAAAGTCTGACATGATTTAAATGGGCAAATCGGATCAACCACAGCCCCAGAAAAAAATCCCGTAGCCTACACTTGTTACTATTTAATACTACAATGTAAAAAATAGATCTCTGTTTTACTCAGAAAAGTCCCTGTGTACTTACCAAACATTTCAAGTGTTCGAGATAATTATTAACTGCGTTTTTTGAATTCTCAAAATCTATGTAAAACAACGTGCAAGACATCGTAAATTCCTCTAGTTCCGTGACCTTATTTTACAACTTTACGGGGAGTTTTTTGTTTGCATTGTAGTTTTTTTTTCTGTATTTTTGTTATTTTTATTGGAATTTTTTTTTTGCTTAAAGTAAACCTTGAAAGATCAAAAAGTGCACTATACGAACGTGTAAGTAATCCATAGGCATTTTTCCAATTTCCTTTCATTCCCTATCTATAATCACAACACGCCCTCGGCAAAGTTTGCTCCACCAAAATCAACACAAACAAGTCTGATATGCTTTATTGCCTAATTGCATTTATCGCTTAAATTGACCGAATATTTGAAGTCGTAGAGTGACTAGACGAGATGGTGACGTAAATTTGACGAGACAACCAGGAAGAACCAAAAACTAATGTTAATGAAGAGAAATGATTATCATGGATTTGTCGGGAACCTTCGGGCTTACTTTATTTTTCCCCGTCAATTATGTATGTACGATGTAGAGACATCTTTGATCAAAAATCGTGAAATCATTTTCACATGATTAGTTGACTACCGCATTAAGGCAATACAATCTTTTCAATGTTACACACCAGTCCTGCGTGGCCGGATGGATAAAGACATTTGAAGCAATGGTGCATATAGTAATCAGGATATTTTTGGCTCTTTTCAAGGCGGTGTCTCTGTTCAGACAGTTCTTGCTTGTTGCTTAAGTTGCCTTTTTGTTAAGTTCAAGTGTAGTATCTGTTCTTTTCAGCCAGTCCAGACAGGGCCACGATTTTGACACCTATGATCTGAAGGTTGATAGCTTCGTCATATTCAGTTTGGTGTCCCTTCTCGAGAATCTCTCCTTTTGGGAGTACCGTTTAGTTTCCTCCCTTCGGCTTGACTGTCGAAAATATTTAAAATGTAACACCTGTTTTCGTTCGAAGAGCTCAAGAATCTACGATTTTCTTTCTCTACTGATTTTTCAAGTTAAGTAAAGCTGAAAAAAACTATGACTGTCGGTCAACTTGTTTATCCTATGCTATAACTGTTTAGGGTTGTAAAATAATTGCCACTACTGCGATGCCAGAAAATAATCTGACGAAGTAACGTTATGGTGAACGATTACGTAGGTTATAGGTTTAAACAGGTGATTGAACGCTTCACTTTCGATATAAATGTTCTTCATAGTTGTAACACGGGAGAAAGCATTTTTACAATCCTTTCAGTAGCAACATCTAACATTTATGAGTAACATTAATTTAAAAATGTTTTATTTAAACCAGTTTCCTTATAGACAATATGTGATTTTGAACCAAAGTGGTTTAAGAAAATAATCAGTCCGAATATCCAGGCAAACATCGTTCCGATGAGGATTGTCTGAGGGAAATTTTCAGGTCACGAACAGAATTAATAAATTTTTATCCTTTCAACTTGAAGCCAGCAGGAGTGATGTCATTTCATCGCATTGAACTGTTGAATTGCAATCACTGGCGTTCGCGGGGGGGGGGGGAGGGGATTGGGCCATGGTCCCCCTCACGGATGCCAATTTTTTTTTTAAGATCCTGAAAATACGTAATTTTATAACACAAATTTTACTTCAAAAGATAGCATATGTGGCACCAGATTGCATGAAAGGACACCTTATTTTTCAAAAATTTTCAAAAGAGAGGGGACACTTCTCCCTTAGACCACTCCCCGGGCCGGCGATCACTGATGTCCTTTCATTTTAGTTCCTAAAAATACGCAAATTTTGTAACACAAATTTTACTGAAAAAGGTAGCATATGTGGTACCAGATTGCATTTAAAGACACCTTGTTTTTCAAAAAATTTCAAAGGGGAGGGGGACAACCCCTCCCCTTAGACCCCCTCCCCAGGCCGGTGATCACTCAATAAACTGCATGGCCCCCTTGGGAGAAATCCTGCGTACGCCACTGATTGCAATTGTTTGTTTTCTTGGTTTTCCATCTTATATTTTGACTTTTAAAGGGAAAATGCAGTCACCCCAATTTTGATTAGTGTAGTAGTCCACCCTGTTTCATGAATGGTTCTTGAGAATTACGTGACAATTTTTTTCTCACCAAGTAGTGAATTTAGGAGGAATAACTCCTTGGTTTACCTTGAATATCCAATATGTAAGTCTTGAAATATCATGAAAGATACTTGGATGAGAAATAACAATTAAGTTTGTGAAATTTAGCTGTTTTTTTTTCAAAATAAGTTTGGGGCGACTGCTTATGCCCTTTTAATAGACAATTCCGTGAGTTTACCCACAGGGTAGACCAGGTGCGTAGCAAAGGGGAGTTTTCGGGGTTTGAAAACCCCCACCCCATGACACAAACTTGAAAAATAATGGCAAAAATCATCAGAGTGTTGGGAAAAATGTGCTGACACGATAAACTTAACTAAACACACATTGCACCATTTCGCATCTGGAGATCTAAAAAAGCCGTTTCCCAAAAGGGAGGAGGGATCCCTCCCCTTATATCCCTCCCCCATGTCACACTCCAACAAAACCATCCCCATGACACAATCCTGGCTACGCGCCTGGGGTAGACAAAGTTTGTAAAACGCCCCTTCCTCTCACGTACTTGTATAGAGAAACTATGAGGTTATGGCTATTAAAATGGTAGTGAAACTTATTAAAGAAAAATAAACGTAGTTTAATGTGAGGCTATTACGTCACTTGTGCTTGCAGAAAGTCGGTTTTTGCTTCATCTACCAATCAGTGGCGCCGCCAAGTTTGATGATCGGGGAGAAGATGATGTCGTAATTTCACCACAGATAAACCAAGAAAGTCGGTGTAAGTGTACAAACGATACTTTGCAATGCGGGATAGACCCTTCCTTTGTCACCCAGTCTGGAGATGCCGTCCGGGGAATGGGTCTTAAGGAGAGGGTTTTCCCTTTTAAGAAATTTTTGTTCGTTTACGGCAACTTAGATACAAAATATTTCATTTTATTTCATTTATTTTTGATTTATCACAACACAAATTTACAAATAATTAAAGCATGTTAGTAACAAATTGTGTGAAAGGAAGAGCACTAAGAACCCTGTAGGGCTTATCGAGAAGTGACATTCTCTGTGGAAAAATGAAAACAGATGATCACACATAGAAAAAGAAAAGCAAAAATACGTTCCATTTAATACACATCCCACAACCCAACCCACAACCTTACCCTCACCCTACCCTCACCCTACCCTCACCCACCCCATATCCCAACCCCTATAACAAAAGGGGAATATGATCAATAAGCATGTTTCTTAATGCTCATTCTCTGTAAAAGCACTTAAAGATCTTTAAATAATCTTTTGTAATGAGTAATATACTTTTAACCATATAAACCACGCTGCGAATGTTGCACATAATACTGTATAAGGTTATCACAAAATCGTCTTGAAGCAAGCCTGAGGTTGGACTTGTATCTCAATTTTTTGGAAAAAATTCTCGCCAGAATACTCCCATGCATTATCGTCCTAATAACGGCTTTGCATGGAGCCTTAACCTTGGCAATGGCAAGCTGAAATTTTGCATTGGAATTGTTATAACACCCGTATGCGCCCCCTTTGAACAAATACGTTTTGGATGGTATTGAAGTAAAATATAGCGCGCCAAAAATTATCGCCTAGTTTGTGAAGGATTTACGGAACTTTTGATAGTTTGCAAACAATTTGTGATAGGGAAAGATTAAATAGATCCATTACTCAATCAAAAACACACCTCAACCTACTCTACAGAAATATATAGCTTAAACGTTTTTTGGGCTCATTATAAAAATCGAAACTTTTCGAAAATCGATTGATGGCATGCCCCCATCTCCCCGTTGTCAACGCACCTGCTGCTAATATCTCAAGGCCTGGGGAGGGGTCTAAGGGGAGGGGGTGAAAAGTTTTTGAAAAATTAGGTGTCCTTAGGTGCAATCTGGTGCCACATATGCTACCTTTTGAAGTAAAATTTGTCTTAGAAAATTGACGTATTTTGGGAACTGAAATAAAATTGACCTCAGTGAGGAGGTCCATGGTGGGATACCCCTCCTCTTTGAAAATTTTTGATAATTTTTGTGTTCTTAGATGCAATCTGGTGCCACATATGCTACCTTCTAAAGTAAAATCTGTGTTTCAAAATTTGCGTATTTTTAGGAACTAAAAAAAATTGGCATCAGTGAGGGGGCATGGGGAAACAACCCCTCCCCTTTGAAAATTTGCAATCTGGTGCCACATATGCTACCTTTTTGAAGTAAAATTTGTGTTAAAAAATTACGTATTTTTAGATCAAAAAAAAATTGGCATCCATAAGGGGGGGCATGGCCCAATGGCCCCCTCCCCTGCGTACGCCAGTGCTCAAGGCCAACACATAGATTTCGAATACAATTTAACCATATGCTTATATTCAGTGCTCTAATATATCGAAAAAATATTTTAAGCTGAATCCTACTCTAAAAGCATCCTTGGAAGATTTCCTTATAATGTTGCAGAACTGCTTTTGCTCATGTGTGGTAACCTTATCTTCGATTTTCACACATAATAACGTTGATAAAATTTGCATTCATGATTTGAGCTAAACGAACTAAAATCTAAACTAAGAAACATAAAGGGTAGATTCCACGCCAATCACGTAGGTCTACACCTAATCAGAATATTAGACCTCCAGTCATCTGTCTGATCAAGTTTAAATAAAAAAGTTTTTTTTCAAAATAACATTTCAGAGAAGTATCCACCTGACTAGCCAATGTAAACATAAATCGCGGTTGCGTCCTTGATTTAATTTTTCTATCTTTGCCTCGAAATGTATGCTGCCAGACAGGTTATTAAGTTAAGCCCAACATTTTGTGAATTGGAAACATCAAATGGGAGGAGGGATGCTTTTGAATTTGCCGAAATTATTCCACGAGTGGAAGACTTATCAATTTCAGAAAATTTCAGAAAACAGAATTTTTCTTTCATATTAGTTAGAGGTTTCAATTGGTGAAGGTCGAAAGCCGAAATCAAAGAATTTTCCTTATGTATTATGTCTACCTTTCTCATCGTTGCATTCGTCTGAGGACGCTTGTGATGAGTAGGCTATATGTTCTTGTAATAACGTTTTCGTACAGTATTATGTATCTGAACCTAATGTCAAGCTGCACTAGAACTATTCTCCCAACCGAATGTTAACATAATGATAAAATGGTGAAGTCATACTCACGACAAGAAACTTACAAATTTCCCAACAAAGGCTGGAATCCTTGGGGTGATGATTGGGAGAAATTTTGCTTTAATTGTTTCCCCCGCTTTTCCCACAACTGTCTTCCATCGACTTCTACAAACTCACGTTTGTTTTACTCTTACTCATAACAAAAAGTAATATACTCGCACTTCAGTTAAGTGGCTCGTAATCGTATATGCTCGCAAATATGATCATGTTCATATTTATTGTCTGCGACTTAATTTTAGAATTGTTATTTATCTCTAATTTGCAATTATTCTTTTACTGGGTCAATCATTATCTCTTTGGTATACAAAATTAACAAAGGAGAGGTAGAGTAAAAAAATTCTAATGACGTCACGTGTCTGTCAATAATTTTTTGAGTATTCCAGATCTGACAACTTAAACCATCTTTCATTAGACAACTTGACAGTACTAGCTTTATTATTGAAAATCTAAAAATATTCATAGTGTAAAATATGTGCAAAGTTTCTGAATTTAAAATTTTGAATTAAATCTTAAATGGGATACTACATTTTTTGCAACTTACTGTTCATCCTGTTACTGAGATCTCAAGTTTTTGCGTGATCAAACAGTTGTTGAACGCCTCCCTGAAGGTACAATTAGACACATGTTAGCAACCTCCTGGTAGTTGTCGGGTAGTTTTTAGTAACTCCCTGTTGTTAGCAACCCTCTGGTATACACTGTAAAAAGTTGGGTAACAATTTCTCCAACAATGGGTGCGTATGTGAAAATACTGAAATTGGGTGAAGTATGCAAAGTTACTGAAATTGGGTGAAGTATGCAAAATTACTGAAATTGGGTGAAGTATGCAAAATTATTGTCGATTAATTGGTTTAACTGATTCAGGGTCCTTCCATTCCGGGCCAATTCCCAGTCCAGTAAAACGGATTGAAGTCTGGAATTGAGTTCGAGTCCGGAATCGGGGTTTTTACAACCCTGATTAGCATATTAAATAGTCACTTTGTACCATCCATGACAGGGTAAGCAGGGAGATTCTGACAGATCCTGGTGTACAAAGGCGTTTGCTTGAAAGTCCGTGATGAGATCAGTCGTTGCTAACAACTCCCTAATTAGAAAAGTCCCTTGAAATGACATGCTACGATAAACTATGGAGTTACTACATGAAAATAGCCTATCCTCTATGAAGTAACTTTATGGATAAACATACTGTAGCATTGTCCTCGTTAGTTAATTCGACGTTTCAAGTAAACGTTAGCATGGGCTTAGCGTAAATCGTATGTACAGTCACATCAGGACTTGATGACTAACAGATCACAGACCATCTCCTTTACCCTCACGTTTTGCCAGATTTGAAGAACATAACTTGTTAGTTTTGGTGCGTAGAATATATTTAACGGTAATTGAGCAATTTGTAGTTTTTCGTTGGCATTTTTCGGTCTTTTCCATACATAATAATTTCTGAATGCATATTCCCGTAAATCAAACACTCGGTTTGCCATATAATGCGTCGTAAAATGACACTGAGGAAATAAAGAGCTAAAACGTGACGCGGAAAATCTCATTATTCCGATTGTTGAGAAAAAAAAAACCCGGCGACCGTTTGCTACAGTGGCAAAAAGTGAAACTCTATGTACGGTTCTACAGTATCTTACAGCATAAGCCAATTTGAGACTACGCGCTTCGTAAAGGCACAATACACGTTTTGTATAACTGTATGTACGAAAGGAATTGACCTCTTACAAGGGTTGTTTTCTCTTCACACATGGACATTAAGGTACCCGATTTCAAGTTGGATTCTAAACCTATATATAAGTCTGCGCTTCTATGAATAATATCTTTAAACAAATAAAATGAATTTTAAAAGAATGTAAATTTTCAAAAAAAAAAGGATTTAAAGTTTATTTCGTTTATTTTTAAATTGAGGAAGACGTGCTTCTAGCCAAGTTCTAGCCCCAACCATGGCTGTACGGGACTGTTTTTTTCTCAGGGAGGGTGGTGATTTTTGCCAGACTTCAGAGTCTGGAGTGTAGAATTTAATTGTCTAATTTTCCGCCCGACTGAGACCAAATATCTGCCCGATTTAGTCAGGTTTCTGACATTTCGGGGGCGACCTCCCCAGCCCCCTGGCCTGTACGGCCATGTCCCCAGCAATAGGACTCGTTTTTTGCTCCATGGCTAGTTTTGTCAGGGTTGGGTTAAACCTACATCAGGTATTCTACTTGTCCTACGGAACACATATATTCCTGAAAATTTATTTGGCACAAAATTTACACAAAATGTTTTGAAGCTTCGGGCTCATAAGCATTTTTTCGATGTTTTTTAATGAATGGAAATATTTCAAAAAGGAGTGAGCTAAAACATTTATTTAGCTGTTACTCCTTACCCCCCCCCCCCCAGTAGGTGAGTTAACCTTGTAGTCGTGGAGTGATTATTCATAGAGTAAGTAACGCAAAACTATGTGAGAGAAACTTAATATAGTACAGGATAAGAACGCTGGGTAGGAAAGTTGCTTCATTTAATTGATCCTATCTGTAGGACTACATCATATCTGTGGGACTACACGAGGCTGAGATAAAAAACAAATATCTGACGTTTTCAGCGCTCGTTTGTGATTCATTTGCCCTGAGACAAAGAGGGTTAAGAAAAACTGATAATTTTTCAAAGCCTTCAGAGGATTGCTCCGGACAAGCACATCACCTTAACCTACCCTTTACTAAAAACTTTTAGTAAATTCAGGTTGGCGGAGTTGGTTTGCATACTTAAGGGTCCCCGGGTCAAATTCTGGGGAAACCACTTGGGAATTTCTTTGGGACTTAAATATACTTGTTCGGCATAGCTGTTCGCAGTAATGCTAAAGGGGGTTTAAATTGGTGAATTAAATTGGGTATATCTGGTTGTCCCTTTCAGGAAGTTGTCCGATTTAGGTAGTCGGCTCAACTGTCGAGCAGTGGTGCAGAGCCCTTTTGAAAGTGGCTAAAGGCTGGTGATACACTCACGTCCGTCGGATGGGGAAATTAAATGGCGGTCCCGGGAGGAGGATTGGGAAAGATCAGTACACGTCTGCCTAGTTAACTTCTGATCACTGTTCAGAAAGTGAAGGTGAATCTTGCCGCTGTTTATCCATGATCAATAAGGTATAGGATGCTCATTGAGCCAAGTGGCTAATCCATTTAACAATTGTTCATCTTTACTTCCCTTTATTCCTCACCCTACCACACATTCACCCTTGCTCAGCTACTAGAAAACCTTGGGGCCAAGTTGCCATTGTTCTTTAATCATAAACGTTTTCTCGAGTGTCTCTCTCCTTGTTTTTAGAAGGGTAATCTATGAGACCACTCTCGAATGATCTTATTCAAAGCAAAACTCGGGTAGGATTGTAATTTGTCGTCAGGGGCTGTCATAGATGGAAAACTGTCTATTACGCGGTTAATTACCATACATTAAATGAAGCCGAAGACATTCTGCCCCACACGCATTGGTCGCTGGCTTGAGCTTTGTGCTAGCCGGTATACTTCATTGAACCATTGACCCAGTAAGTATGTGTCAAATAATAAGTGCAAAAACGAAATACATACAGTCCATGTAACCTAAAACTAAAAAAAAAAAAAAAAAAAAAACAAGAACAAAAACAAAAAGGAGAAAAAAAGGAGAGGTAAAACGACTCGATTTCCTGGGACATGATTCAAACGGAAATTGTGGTAAGTACTTTGATGAATTTTAATCTCACTACCTCTCTTCCCAATACCTTAACTCCGTAACTCTATGTTTTATCTCAGTACAACTCCAGAAATAATACCACCTTTATCAAACCGAGGAACGAATGAAGACGGTTTGGAAAACATCGCCATTGCCTTTAAAAAATCTACAGATGATTAACAGGTTTCTTTTACTGCTGTCCTATATAGTGCAACTGGCTATCAGTACGGTAGACTTCCCACCATATATAACACGTAGACAAAAGAGTGGTAAATGGGTTCTGTTATCAATAAAATTTAAATTAATAAACGAGCGACATTTATTACTATCTTCTGTCACTTAATCGTGACTGCGCAAATGATTGTGATTAACCATTCACCCGCACATTAACGGTGTGTTTGCGACTGGTTTCCTGGGAATGCCAAACGCCGGGCGATATTAAACCAGAGTTTGACGACATTAAGTGGCCACCTTACTAAAGACTGGATGATGCTACTTGTTGATATTATTAACAATTTCTCGCGGTATATGACCTTTTGTACTGTTCTGAGAGCACAGTGGTGCTTATTTTAATCGTCTGAATGAAAGGTTTTTCAACCTGCCACGAGAGAGCTGTCCCTTTTTTATTTTGTTTCATTTATCAGAAAAATATAAAAAATAGCGTAACTTCTCCAATGAAAACTGTCTGCATCAAGGAGAACTGGTAGAGTGTCAGTTATTGACACAACACTAAAAAGGCAAGGCGTCAGAATAAATGTGTTAATGAAATGTAATATTGAAATCGTTATCAACATGGAGAGTGTTCACAAATTCAACGAACAATGATTTTTGTGTGTAAAATTGAATGTATTTTGTCTTCATGTTGGAAAACACGGAAATTTTAGTTTCCATGGTAACGTCGAAGAAACAAAGATTCAGACATCAAGAACAGCAAAGTGTGTATTCCTCTCTGAGAAAACATAAATTTAGAGAATCCAAAATGTGAAAATTATTACGATGCAATTTTTTTGAAAAGAACAGTAACATGTTTAGAAGGGTTGTTTGATATATTTGTAAAGTATTGCGAACTTTTTGTCAAGGTGGAAATTCCACACTTGTGTAACAAAAAGCGATGAAGGCTTCACCTGACATGCTGTTACGTTTTGTTTTTATTTGTAAGAAATTTTCGTCTAAAATGTTTGTAGATATTAAGCTGACAGAAATTGTTTGTGTACTTTCTGTATCAAGTAAAGAAAATTTCATCTAAGTAAAACATTACTGTCAAAATGTAAACGTCATTTATTTATTTTCCTCTTAAGTGTCCAAAATTACACCTGATGCATAATTATGCACATCTAAACTTAAAATGCAGTTGCTAAAAACGTCATCTCAAAACGTTAGAAGGCCCAGAGGCTCCAAACTAGGGCTCTCAAAATGTTAGAAGGCACTGAGGCTTCAGTACTAGGGTTAAGAGGCAGGAACACATTCTCCTTCTGAAAAAAGGGTGGGAACACATTGCACCCCCACGTCAGCAGTCATATCTACGTTTAATCGTTTACGTCTCTTTCCTTTTCCAAAGAGATCCACACCCCCTTGGGGCAGAGGAACAATATGAATGAACGTTGCTGAGATTTACGGATGATACAAGGGGACAACCAGTTACTCCAATTACAATATGCGGGACTATTCTCATTACACAGCTTCCATTTTATTAACTCCCTGAAGAAAATTTCTCGTATATAACTCCGTAAAAGTAGATGTTAGCTTGTTTCCGGTGTATGACTGAAGTTGTTGAGCATTATGAAGGTATGATAGGTATCGTAGTGAATTAGCTCTAGTCTACAGGCCTGTAGCCAAACAAGGTACAAGAGGGCGAAATGGCTTGAGGGCGAACAATTTTTCAGGGGGCCAAATGTGTAAGTGTTTTAAGTCAATGGCAACTTGAAACTTTCTAGGGGGTGAAAAATTTTTCAGGGCGCCCCTCTTAGCTACGTGTGTGACTCTAGATGATATTTGAAAATGAGCTTGGAGCAAGATGGTAGTAGCTTCCTGTCAGGGTAGACTGTGTGCCCTTTAAGTTGTAAATCAGATAATTTCATTTTGGACTACACATCTCTACCAGTTACATCACTCCCTTAGCTAGATGTTATGCTTAAAAGCAAGTCTTTCGTATTTGATTGAAACTTTGTATCATAAAATGCTTACAAGATTTATTCATTCCTCCAAGGGTTTCAGATAAAAGATCATAAAAATGAGTAAAAAGTAATTACTAAAGCCACCTGCGTACCATTTTATCTTATTCACGTTACAATTTATCCTTACCGCGGGAATATGTCCGTAGTGAGAAAGGAATATGGCGCTCCCAAAAGATTACAGAAATATGGCTCTTAGCCTTACATGTTCAAAACAGAAACCGATTTGATTCTAATAACTTTAGACACCAATCACCGAAATGCCCCAGTTCCTTCAAATGAAATTATTGTATTTTTCGTTTGGTGCAGTCATTGTATGTGGATTCATATTTCTCGTGAAGTTAAAATTCGAACGTAGTCATTGTCTCCTACGCACGAGGCCACGTGAGAGTAACATACCATATGACGTCACTTACAAAGATAGATATATTAGTCTCTGAGGCTGCATAGCTGGCAATCACGATTTTAACTTGACCTTCAATGTAAAACTAGTTTTACGCATATACTGTTACCTGTAGGGCTTACTTCTCCATATATCGTGCAGACTTATCAGGATTGGATATGGAGTTATACCACTCTATTTTATATCCTATCCCTGAACCTTCTGAAACTTTACAATTGTATTTAACTATTTTAAGCCACCGGTGTAAAATAAAAGAAAATAAAACTCCCACGTTTATTGACGGGACGAAAACTTTAAGGATAGGAAACAAATTCTGTCAATCGAGGGGATTATTACAATTCTATGCGTGTTGTGATAAGCTACCACAGATGTTTGGAAGCTGGAAAGTGTCACAATTGCAAATCAAAACAACATAAAATGTAATCACTTCAACAAAACTTGAACAATCACTCACCCAAATATCTCTTGTTTATTACTTACTTCAACTTCAAATTTATGTAGCTAGCCCGAAGTCAAGGGGACGGAGACAGGGGAGGCCCCTTCTAGAAAATTTTCGCCTGCTAGAAAATCAAAAATTACCATTGGCTTATAATGAAATTAATATCCCACACCCCCGAAAAAACGGAAAAATGTTTCGCCCATTCTGAAAACTATCTCGTACGTTTAGTGCCCTTTTTTAGCTGCGGGCCAGTGCGGATGTGTGTGTATGTTGGGTGGGGAGGTATCGGTGCAGTGCGTACAAGAAAAAGATCAGCTGTATTTCGATAAAAAATGTACACTGAAGGAGTACACTCTAGTGGACAGTTCGTTTAAACATAAAGAATACATGTACATGTCATCTTTTATTGTAATGGAAGGGGACTGGGATTCGAAGGAGCTCTTGGTGGGATTCCTCGAGGCTTCGCCATGGTAACGCCACTGTTTCATTTTAAACTCACGAAGAGAAACCGCGTCAAAAGTGCAGGTAACAGAATAGCAACAAAGATGCGATTACAGAAATTTTATGATACCTTTAGTGACGTCATTCCAGGGTCGTGACGATGCTTTTGACGACATGCTGCACTGACTGGACTGAAAAGCTGTTTCACACCCACCGACCGACCGACCCACCCACTGACCTACCCACACACCTGTCTATTGTCTTACATGGGCATATCATGTGACCTACCCCATGACCCAAGGCGGTTGCAAATGAAAGAAACTCTGGAATGAATTCCTGTGGAAACTAATTGTGCAAATAAATTGCCTGTATTTTATCACTGCTACACCTGCGTTATACACGCATATGTAAATTTAGGCTAGTAACAGTTGATCGTTTTAGATAGATCACTTTATCATGAACCGATGACGACGTCATGACTTTCCTTCATGAGGGACATTCTCGATCTTTATGCGCATGCGCTGAACTTGTCGGCACCAGTTACAACTGTAATTATCACGTCTCCGAGCGCTTACTCAAACGAAGCCCACACCACAGACAGGTGGGGCAAGGGCCACCTCGTGTAGACTACCGTGCTTCCATGTGACGCCCTATTTGGAAAATTGAATGGCAAAGCTGTAGGCTGCAAAGAATAACCCCGACCAGTGCCAACTATATCCGTACCCCAAATTACAATGACTGGCAGGGGCATGATTTGATTCGTGAAGCCGGATCACCATTTTAGAAGCCATGTTTCATTACATCATTGGAGATGGCGGCAAAACTATAAAATGATAATGGGAGGATATTGATATCACAATAGAAGGATACTAACCCTTGTTACCCCTCCCCCCATTTTGGCCTCTGCAACAGTAACAACAACCCCAGGTTAAGGGACATCGACCAGGCCAATTACCTCAATAGTTTTTTGAAGTTCGTTGCCACGAGTTAAAAGTGATTTTGAAAATGAAAAAGCCAAGCTTTGTTACCAAACATGCCAAATTACTGAGAAACGCTGAAACAAAATATTTCAACTAAGCTAGTTAGATGAAATGCCAAAATCAACTTAAAATTTGAAACCAGAAGGCCCAAAGGCTTAGTGATTTTGCCGATAGGGGGTGCTTTGTTGCACTGATGTTCATCCTCAAATATATACTTCTTGAATATATCATTTAACGACCTTTTCAGAATTTGACCTCTGCTAACCTCACATTACATTTGAACCACACCAAAAATTAAATAACAAAAATGTAAAAAAATGAAAAAAAATGAAAAAATGGAAAAAAAAATGAAAAAAAAAAAAGTATCTTAAAAGGGTTTCAAACCAGGGCAGTCTGTGCCAGAAACCGAGGACTAATCTACTACGCCATTAAAGAACTCGTTGAGGGTATAATATCTCTATTCATGCTTTAGTCACAACACCCTTCACACGTGTTCATATTTAGGTAATTCAAATTCGAATTATTAACTGTAATAGTTATATTATGCTTGTGAAAATATAAATGTTGTTCTCCCTAACTTAATTTTGGGAATCGTAGAAAAATTCAGTCCCAACTTTTTGTTGTCACGAATGCCGGAAACAATTTGGGGGCACCGCCCACACTCTATTTAGTTTACGAGGTTTTCGTACTTTCACAATCGATGACCTCAGATAAGCTTTGACCTCTTCCAACACAAACCAATAGAATTCATCTTCTAACTAGAACGCATCCACATACTAAGTATGAAACGCATCCATATACTTCTTACCTAGAGATATCGTATTTACAAGGTTTTCGGTTTTTGACCTCATATGACCTTTGACCTTATATGACCTTTGACCTTCATCAAAACAATAGGGATCGTCCTCTCAATCAGTCAATACGGTAATTCTATTTTCCAATTATAAGAAGTATCCATCTTGAGATATCCTGCTTACAAGTCAACCTTCACAAACGCACACCCATACATACCGGTACACACATATTTACACTTGCGTGAGTGCATATATTCCTTTCGCCTTTGGGAAAAATCAAACAGATGAGAGTCAGACATAAAATTATTTTAAATTATCATTTCTAGGTATAAATGTATGATGTTTTAATACTTGGGTGAGAAAATTTCAGACATTTTTCCTTAAGGGAAACAACACACCATAATCTTAATAATTACTTTTTTGTTATGACGGTACTTCTTTGGTATATCATCTAGCGTGCGTGGTCAGACATTGTACTTTGCAACAGCTTTCTGTCAGAGCTTGAATTGACTACTTCCTTGAGCATTGTTTATTTGACATCTAGTTTGAGATTATTTGCCAAGAAAACATCCAGCAATAAGAGGAAATGTTTCGAAATAAAAGTGGCGAAAATCGTTTACAGTACGCGTGTGTACATGTTGTTTGGTAGGTCTGCATTATAATCAAATCATTTCCCGCACAAATTCAATTTTGCACACGCAAAAAACTCTGTCGCTTTCGCATTTAACAAAAGACTTGACATCACGTTTCCTTGAACAGTGAACTAATTGAACGAATTCGTCTTTGGTGAGGAAGGTGGCAATGTAGAAAGATGTTCCACTATACCGATAACCCGCTCTGCCAGATTCTCTCCGGAAATTACACGTGATTTAGCTATGCTAAATTTTTCTCATAGCAGAAATAATTTTACATTTTGTTTACTTTAATATCCTATCTACTGATATTGTAATGTAAAATATTTCATTGGGAATTTGGCTGATAACACTTTACAAAAAACAGAAAATATGTGACTTTATTCACGTCTTGAATTACCATTGTTATACCCAGAAATGCACGATATGTACTTGCTGGCGCTGCTGCATCTTGTCACTTCGATTTCTTATATGATTCTCTGCTTCACTTTTGTTTCGTAGAAACCTTACGAATTTTTAAATCGCAGGCCACAAAGTTGGTATCAGTAAAGAAAAAATTTGATTCCAAAAATCCAAAAGTAATTTGAAATCGCGTAAAGACTTATCAGTTTTGAATTTTGTAATCATCTGGAACATGCACCGTGAAATCTCTAAGTGGCATATAATAACTGCCATTACATTACCTTCATTTCTGAGAAAGATTTTTTAGAGTTTTTGCCTCACACAGGTGCTAAGTTTCTTTTTCTTGATTATTTTTTGGTGTTTTTAGTAAGTAGTTTCCTTCATTTAGACCAACGTAAAGGAACTGAACCTGACCACAGAATGTCATCAGATACAAATTATTATTTTTTTTTCTTTAAATGAAAAGAAAGACATTAAGTTCACATGTTCATATGTACATGGCAGACTCCCACGCAAGTAAGTTGTATGTTACAGATATATATCACCTGTTTTAAACTTCCTCGAAAAGAGCATGAGAAATCGGATCAGCAGCATTTTAAATATACCTGTAGAATGACAGATGACCTCAGATTTACAGTACAGGAGAAGTACAAAGTAAAAATAGCATTGACTGAGAAAATGTGAGTAGACATCTAGTTAAATCACAAGCTCTCGTAATAACGAGGTGCTTAAACGCCATCTTGATAATTGCAAAGTGCGTGTTGTGACGTCATAATCCTTCAAGATAGCTAAGTAATGCATGGCAGATCCCAAATTGAGTTTGAGATGTGTAAGGAGATAGAGTTATGAGTTGAACTCTTCCAGTGTCGTGTCGTATTAATCATCAATGGTTTAAGGGAGACTAACAACTGATTTGTTTGACCGAAACAAGCGTTTTTCGATGGATTCAATTTTTATGGATCGTGTGGCTACTTTAAAGTGCCATTCCTATGTTCTTTCATACACTGTTATTATCACCTGACTCTGTTACAGGGCATAAATCAAAACAATTATCAATTTTGACAAGCTAATGCTTTACACTTTGCCTCGTGTTAGTTTTCTCCGTATTGGTTTCCTTGTTCTTTTATGTTCACTGTTTATCTTAATGAGACAGTAGTATGTTTTTGGAATCACTTTCATAAGTTTAGTGAAACCCTTGGAAGAATGGGTAAGCAAAGCTTTAGTTGTGATGTATAAAGGAAGAAGTTAAATCAAACATTATGCTGAAATTCTCCTTTAATGGTTCTCAAGATGTGAAAAGTTGAAGTTGTTCTGTCACCTAAAATGAATTTGATGAAGTAGAAGTTATATCTTATCCTCACATTGATGAGCAATGTTTCGTGCTCTTAGTTTTTTAATCTTTTGGTTTGAATTGGAATGAATAAGGATATGAGCTTGTGGAATATAAAGTTTGAAATATTAACACCCTTTTCATGTATTTAAATTACTAAAGCTATATATAATGGTTGGCTTTCGTTAACTTGAGGCTACGATGTCACTTGTGCTTGCTTCAAGTTCACTTTGGGTTTCAAATGTGGTAAACTTCGTGCGTTGATCTTTCGAAAACCACAAATCACAGGAACTGAATGCAATTTTTGCCAAAATGCTTACATTGAGCTCTTCAGCCTTAACAAATTACAAACACTGGCTTACATCCTTCTTTTAAGTATTGGCAAATGTCAGATTGCATTTGCGTCATTATAAATACTACTGCAATTTTCAACGGTGCACTCAATTTTAAAACATCCGACTCTCTACATACCGTAGCCTATTCTTGCTGTACTAAAACTCACAGTAGCTCACTCCTGTTAGCCGGTGATCTAAGTTGACATGGAATGTTTTTGATGAACTAGATTAACCTTTGATTAATTCGTATCGTGACTTATAAACTGACCAAATTCTTACATTTTGTTCAGTGGAAATGGAAACAGGACGAAAAATATTAAAGGCTCTGAATTTTTCTTCGAACTAAAAGGTACTTTTTGGTTATGAATCATTCACTTTATCTTAATTCTGTCAAAAATTTGACGTTTTACACTTTATGGTAATAATATCTTGTCACAATTGTTAATGGTTGTCAGAAATTCACCATAGCAGAATTAATTTTTGCATAAACGTCCTACATCAAACATTATAGATAAATCTGATGACGTCATGAATCTTGAAAAAGTACTTAAAAGTGTTTTTAGCTTCCTCCTGGTTTTGACCAGGTAGATATTGACTGATGGCTCTGCCTGTTAAAAACCTACAGATTCAGGTATTCATATATTGATTGAATTTCCCAGATATACAAGGCATACAAGATCCGACGAACTTAAAGTTTCATTTTGTTGAAGAAAATCAATTATTTTTACTTCAGGGTGGGGTTCCTATTCTGGCCAGAACTAGGCGTATTTCAGGTAAGTCTAGTGTCGGAAGATTATCGGGAGGTTCGTCGCATTTACAGTCTGGCTATCTGTTACACAGTGAACCCCAAACTGACAGGCTTATGGACCAAAGTATGACGTAGCAGAGGACAACTATGGCAACGAACAAGGCATGATTATTATGTCGGGGTCACCTCTTCGAGATAAAGTCAGTTTCAAGGATATAAGCAGGAAGTTTCAAGCCGGCGGTAGAAATATCATTCCTTTCGAGGAGGAATAAAATAGTGTAGGAACACGTGCACTGAAGGCTTGCAATTGGAGCACGGCATTTTCTCAAGAAACTCGAGAGCGAACGCTTGCCCGAAAACTGTCATACTTTTCCCGAAAAGTAGCGATTGTAGTTGATCTTCCGTTTCGTGTAGGCAATATAACCACCAGGAAACCTTTTCACACAACTAGTCGTAAGAAAACTACCGGATCCCTCGTTAATGTCAGAGTAACTTCTGTCACCTGGAAGAGATGCGACGACAATGAAAACAGGGCTAGACACTATTTTTATTATAGAAAAAAAATATAACCATCTTGCATAGGACTCGAGAGCGTTTTGACAGGAGAATGGGCAGCGAAATCGCCCTGTTCTCACAGCAAGTCTATATATTTCCCTTTTTTACATATCAAAAGTATCATGCAAACTAACGATGAAATTCAAACTTTCTAACATATAAAAGAAGTATTTCTCTCTAAGTGTAAACCTTTCAACGTAAAAACGTACGGCAATTCAAAATGCCTAAATAGTGGACCAACTAACGTAAATCGTATGCGTACTGTGTATTCAATGTGATGTAAAGATAGTACAATTTGTTTCAGAGACACAACCAAACTTAAAGTTTTTTAGGAATATCCTTCATTCTAAACTGCATACTGTAAATTCTACCCGTCTATAGGTCAAAATTATGTATTGAAACGTTCCGGAGAGACGTGTGGGTTGTTGGACTGGGCTCGCTTATCACTGCCACTCTACTTTTTACCGTACAAACTTCATCCGCTTAAGTTGTCCTAGCAGTCGAAAACGAAGGCACGCAATTATGTGCGTTCTCTTCGATGCGTTATATGCCCGCTAATTATTAGGCCTACCATTAAACATAGAACAATATACTGACGAGATGGCAAAATAACACCCTTCACTAGAAAGCATGCCACTTCTGTTGGTCTACGACGTCACGGTTTTTCCAGTGACCTCTGCAGTAGTCTATTTTTAAATTCATCAGTGGTATCGTTTGGTAAACCTCTTTTCATGTATATGATTCTTCTACATAGTCACAAAACCTCGTTAGGTAAAGTAGGCATTGGTTGAAATGATCACGTGTTACAGTAAATACACAGGGTGTCCATTTAATTCTCAGTTGTCAAACAAAGTGGAGTGTTCTGTAAGCCCTCGACATTCTCAAAAAGGTGACAGTTCGAATAACAACGTTGCGTGGATATACATTGCTAACAACTATGATAGGTATTGACAGCATGCAAACTGAAAAACATCTTTTCATTAAAAGCAAAATTTCAGTCCAATTTGGGAAATAGAGGTCTATATACAGACAACGAAGGTCACCATCCACTTCTTTTTCGATGAAACCGGGGTGTCACTGGCTGACGTAACTTAGATATTAGTTTAATGTGCTGCAGAATTAAAAACATCTTTAAACCAGGTCTATCCTTTTTCCTCTTCCTTTACCCGGACGGTCTCTAGAAAGCCTTGACTAAATGTGAAAAAGTTTCTTTCCAAACGAGGAGCGAGGGGAAATACGAGACTTCCCTGTCTGGACTCAGAAGTAAAAACATCATGGAAAGATCAAGCTTGATAGAAAATTTTTATTCTTCCTAATTGTGAGTTTAAGGCTTTTACACGCATCACAAAATCGTAGGGATAATACCATGATTTTGAGCTATGAAAGCTGGGAGAGGGCGGGCTTCACAATTCCACTTAAAGTAGATAAACTCTACTGATTGACACATCAAAGTTAGCGGTATAAAGACGCTTACTGAGACACCTCTTGGTTCTAACCTGTGAATATCATACATGGTTACTTAGAGGTCACTTGGAAGAAAAACAATCTTACCGGCCCTGAGAAATTTATTGTTAATTAGGAGGACGTGTTGACATACATTTGTTAAGAATAGAGTAATGAATCCGACGCGCCTAACAAAGAAACGTGATGACATTAAATCACCGTCCTCTGTACATACTATTACAACAACTTACTATGATTTAACACCAAAATTTCTTACGCAAAGACGGTATTTTCTATCTGCCAATAATGGTGTTGATCATTTCAGTTAGGTAGAGGGCCTACGTTCTTGCTTGATTGGCATGTACCGAGGACAAACGCCACATTGATGCAACGATAAGATTACATAGTACAGAGTTTAAACCCCCGTAGGTAGGTGGGTGGATTATGTATTTTGGTGGGTTGTTATCGTTTGGATATTTTGACAACGATCAATCACTTTTGTAATGTGTTGTAATAAAGATTGGTATCGGTGTCGTCAGACAGTTTCTAAGGATTAGGGCTGGGCTGAACTATTAAAGTCCTGATTTTTGGCATTTTCAAAGGAACTTTGAACGTTTTAAGACACAAACCACTTCAAACTTAAAAATACGTGGGGCTTTGTAGCCCCGACTCCAATAACCCTGAGGAAATATATTTCCTTGTTATATTTCGATGTCATGCTCTGTGTACGGTTTGCATGTATTAGGCATAGGGGTTCACGGAAGTGGGTCGTGCTCTGCTTCCGGTGGTTCCTTCACGCTTGTAGATAAACCATGGAAGTACTACTCCCATGGATAAACCCAGGGTGCCCACGTCCCACCAATTTTTGTCTTTTAAAAATTTTCTTCTAGATTCAAGTCAAAGATAGACTTCCGGCGGCGTTATTTCAAAGGAACTCTTCATTCGCTCAGCCTAGCAGTTGAAAGTACGCCAATGATGGCTGTGTTAGATTACACGTCACTCTTCATATTAGTTTTACGTGACTGCGCAATAGCAAAATGAAATGATAACTAGTAGCATGCAAGGAAAATTGTAAGTAAAAATATGTGCTCTCCTTGCACATTGTGAGCTTTCGTTGAGTCACGCTAGGCAGTGAGTGTATGTGTCTTACATGTTAAAGTTAACATGCAACGGGGCTTGAGGTACAGACACTGCTCTGAAGCAATTTTTGCTGCCGAAATGATTCACCTTCAATTCAATAAAACCTTTGATAAACAATTCAAGTTATTGCGTTAAACGACCATGTCACATTAGAAGAGGGCGCTAGAATTTATACATTTATATGCAGTGTTCAATTAACACTTACTTTGACAATTAACACGGTTTCTGTTCTGTGATAGTTACAGTTTGCCATCTTTACCTAACATTTATTTCAGAACATTATGGTAGGGGTCTACTTTCAGTCAAGGGGGATGAGCACTTTTATAGACATTTTGCGTATTTTTACCAAAAAATTGCATACGTTTGCATTCTCCTGCTCGAATGGGGGGGGGGGGGGAGTTGTTTAGCCCCCGACTTCTCGCCACATGCTTATGATGCCGAATCACTGAGGCACATGAAGTAGTAAGCTATTAATTTATCACTATGACGTGCACGGACTCTTCACTTTAGCACCTGGACTTTATTTACATCACAAGCACGAAAGGGAATATTTTGGGAAAATGTAAGCTTTTTGTGATTGCCTCAGATCGAGTGTTAATTATAAATTTGCAATTTTAGCAATAGCTCTTTTGTCCTAAAGGAAATTCTTGGAACATTATGAATTTTCCAGTTTGGGATTAGCACATGCCATTGCCATATTGAATGAGATTTATTAAACAGGTAATGCTCCCAAACATGTCGCTTTGTTAATATTCCAGACACTTATCAGGAAAATCGTTTTGACAAGCAACAAAATAGGCCAGTTTTGAGCATTCAAATCTGCCAGTTTGTTCAAATACAAACCCTCTCCGCCTCATTGCCCAGAGCTTACTCAAACATCGGCAAGTGCTCTAACGTTCAGATGGGAGTGTCCGATAAAAACAGTTTCTTTGATTTTAAACATTTTAAAGTGGAAGAAATAACACCTTACATTGTAGAGATTATTTTAATACTAAAGCTGTATATCACGAATGGTAATTAAGGCGTGAATAGTTAAAGAAACGTTTGTGCAGAGCTAAATCATTCCAGTTAGAATCCATCGGGAAGTTTCAATCATATACGCACGTTCATAATATAATCCGTTCAAAATAGCATTTATGAAATAAATTACACCGCTTCCATAATACACGTAAATTCATGTTTCTGATCTCTACTGCCTAATCCCACTTATCTCTTCTAATAATGTTCTTCTAATGTGTAATCCCTTTCCTCTTAGTTTATAGAATTGGACGAAGAGCTCGGGTTACTTGTGTTCGATAAAGAGATGATGTCACGTAGAGGTTTGCTTTTCAGAAATGTATGAGATCATGCATTAAGATAAATTCGGGAAAGTCTTAAACATTTTACGGGGCCCTTTCAGAGCTAGATAGATCTACTCATCATTTGGATGCCCGCCTCCGCAGCCGGAATCATGTCATTGTCATGTATGGGATGAACATTCTTAAGGAAACTCAAAATTAACCATTTGTGGCGGTTAAATTTATCAAACGTTTTTAGGGGCTGTAAATAAAAACCCCTCTGCAAAATGCCAAATATCCAGAGTGCACAGTTTAGTACTTGTGACTGTGAGATGTAAAGTTTTTTGAAACTACACAAGTAGAAATGAGATAAGATTGTTCATATACATTATATATCGTCTCCCTGTAATTACTTTAAACGTGAAAGTCGGTTAAGAGTCATTATTGAATTTCAGTTCCTGACCGAGAAATTAATATGTTGTTAACGATTTCTTTTCCGACAGTCCTTGTGTCTATTGATCTGTGTTAGTTGTTTCGTTATCATGCGTTGCCCTATCGTCCCATGCATCAAGTGTTAAGGAATGTCATAACTTAAAATGACATACGCATAAGGAGCATTTCCCCACTTGACAGATCCTGCAGGCAATCGATTACAAACGGTTCATGTTACGATTGAAGGAAATCAACAATAATGAGTTCTGATTATGCGAGAGACGAGATAGCAAACTGCAGATTAATTAAGAGTTTCTATTCGAACATGGTACGGTTTGATCAGGATTTAAACCTCTATTTAACCTTTGTTAATATTCCAGTTTGCTACGTATTGTGATGTCTGAATGCTCTCTTACAACAGTATAAACACATCTGTTTCAAGAGAATTCTTTGTCGATGGTGGATTGCGAAGAGTTGGATACCATGTTTGGCATGCACTAGATTTACATTGGTTCTGGGTGGAATGCCTATGGAAAGAAGAGACAATAAATTTGAAGTAACTGTTTAATATACTTTCATCTACCAACACGTTGATGACTTTCAACAACTCTGTAGATGATTACCGCTCGAAAAGGCAATATAGAGCAAGAATCGAATCCTTCTCTTAGAAATACACACTTAATAAAGTACAGTGAAATAAAGTACAAATAAACATGACCGCATGGATGGCTAACCATCCACAGTTGAGCTAATCGTAGTGAAGGTAGTTTATCAATTTCGGCCTACACATGCATCGAGAGTACAAACTTGCAAATTAATGAAACAATTTGACTTCTCTAGCGGAAATTTACAGATGGACATTGATCAATGAAGTATTTGTGTTTCCGGTCATTATAATATTCCACCAGGTCAGAAACCTTGCTCGACCTCTCAACATCTGCCTTTGAGTATTACTAATTACATCTTATAATGTATACAAAACTCAGTTTATTTAATTTTATGGCTCACCGCCCTAATTTGACCTTTCTATATTCCACACCAAGCCGCGTCACAACAGTTGACCTACTTAGTCGTCCACCGTTCTTGGTCGTATGACCAATCTTATATTTTTTACTTAAAACTACAGTTACCCAACATTTAGAAGACTAGGTCTACTTCATTTGGTTGTAATGACCCGTTTGGCGACATGCGACCCATCTTGTTGCAGTATGACCCAATTTGAAAAATAGCTCCAGCAATTTTGTTACATACATATGACTGACTGTTTACCGAGCCGTTTGTACTAAAAATCAAACGTTTTTGTACTTAGATTCATACTTTTGTTGTACTAACATAATTTTGCTGACTACTCATCATGTAGAGATGTGAATTGCAAGCAGCTTTCTTGGTACAATAAATAGGTTAAACCAATTTAGCACTGACTTTGTCAAATATTTGAACGAGTTCACAATATGATAGACAGCGGTCTTCTGTCCTATGTTCTGATCGTTCACTTGGATAAGTTCCACGGTTCCACCATATTTGTAGGTAACGGTGCTAAGCGAATGTCGACAGTTACATCATGACAAAGCGTCTCTATACAGTGATGAGCCCCTACTGCGGCGTAATAGAGTTGCTATACATAAAAATACATGAAACTACTTCACAGTGATACCACAGTGATGGGAGGAGCTACAAGTTGTTCAGTTGGGAGAATCGGAACTGTCTGAAATGACGAGGCTTGCCCTTTAAATAACAATTAATTGGAGCCTGGTTGTAACTAATAAGTGCTTGTTAAAACCCCGAGACCAATTACCTGTTACCAAGACTCATTTTATCTTAGGCTCGAAAACGAAGAGCTGTATAGACCGAAGGTTCGCAGGTCCGAAGCTTCGCTCGCCCAAGATCGGTCTGTCTGCTATCATACGTAACTGTAACCTTATCTGTAACACCATGGAGCTACTCCGTAATAGCCCCATGGAAATACTAACCTAATCCCCAATGTACATATTCGGTGTGCCTCCGGTCTATTAGATATTCGCCAGTTGAGAATGCTTATGGGCATACTTTGTCCTGACACAAAGGTTTGCTCGCCATGTCTAGGAAAGCTGGCAAAGGTATTACTTGTTTTGTAATGTCTGTGGGAGCTGTTGCGTGAAGCGCCCTCTAATATTCCTGTGCTTTCACTGCATGAAACCAATATTCGAGTTGCAATCTCTATCTGATCATGGATCTCACACCCTTTGGATAGGTCAAAGCTCACTAAGATCAAGCATAATCTTATTATTTCTGTGCTACTCACAAAAATATACTATGTGGCTCACAGCTGGTCAAATTTACAAGGTATTCATTGGCGCAAATGAGTGTATACTATAACTGAACTTGGTGAAAAGCTGTGACCGGGAATGATTTAAAGCTATCTTTTACGAGTATATTAATCAAAATATTTAACATGTCGGCTTGACCAGTAACTTAGTAGAAACAAGCCGGGGTGGTTCGCTTCCGCTGGCACCACTGGGAACGCCATCTCTCTAGGCCAGCAGCCAGACGTGACTGACTGGAGGGGGGGGGGAGATAGCTTCCAGGGGTCTACGGGCTTGTATCTCTCGTTAACAAAAACAACAACAACAACAACAAAAAACTGTCAACGCAGTTGTAGGATACATGGCGTCATATACAATTTTATATTCCACGAAAACACTGCTTCACCCTTAAATGGCCTTGCTTTATACGTCTTTCCCCTTTTGTTTGAGTATTTCCAATTGTTTAGGGGCGACAAACTCAAGGACCTCCTTAGGGGAGTAAGCCTTCTTGTATCTATGTAATTCTGGTCTTACAAGTTACATTGAGGCAGCAAAAAACCAATCAGATCATGTAGTGTCGTTTCCAGAGAGGTTTTAAAGGTATACGTTGATAATTCTTCATAAAATACAGCTTTGGGCAAATAAACTCTAATTATTTTACTAAATCTCAGAACTCTGCTACTAGCAATCAGACGCGACAACAAAACACGAGGCAAGAAAAAAGAAGAAAAATAGGACACATCAAGACAAAAAACAAAGAACAAAGCAAATAAAAAAATCATCAAATACAAGTTAAGGCAAAGTAAGACGACACAGCACTAGACAAAGAAAAGTCAACAAAAAACAGGTCAAACCAAAAACATCACAAGATACTTCAAGCAAAATAAAATCAGATAAAGAAAAAAGGGAAGACACTATAGGACAAAGCAGCATAAGACATGTAAAACAAGGCAAATAATAAACAAGACAACGAAGGACCAGACAATGAAAGGCAAATCAAAACTAGAAAAACACAAGACAAGACAAGTCCAAAAAGTCAAGACACACCGATTATATATCCCGCGTTACTTTTTCAAGAGCAATCTAACCCGTTGAAGCTGCTTTGATACTGCAACTACGGCAATCTTATCTAGTCATTTATCCCAGACAAGCTACACTCACACACGCTGTAATAGAAATTTTTCAAACAGCTCCAAATGGCCCCGGGTTAATTCTTAGGGCAGAAATAACTGCAATTAACAGAAAGTATACCTAAAGTACGTCATACATCAATCACCGACGACGTTATTATGACTAAACTTTGCGATGAATTACCTAAAATGATGCCGAATATGACGTATTATAGTCTCCGCGGCTCATTTCATATCACAGTGTGTGCTGAGGATTCCATTCCTGTATACACTACGGGAAATATGGAGTATGTATGACATAAAGACGTTCCTAGGAGAAACGGAGGAGCCTTGAAAGAGTTTTACACTGTTACCTTCTCAAGGTCGTCCATTATATCTTTATTGATGTATTTTGATCGTAACTTCCATCGCAGCTCTTTGCGTATCCAAAGATGTGCATCATGTTCTCGGCAAAACCTTTTCTCTTAGCTTTCTCCTTTCCCTCCAAGTCCTGAGATGTTCTAAATTGAAGAGAAACCCCGAAAATCAATATTTAAAATCCTTTTGTACATCAAATGCTGTTATGAAGATATCTATAGAAAAGTCTAAATATCCCTGCATGGTAGTGACGTAGTATCCGAGAGGCAAGGGACAAAGGCCAGCCAAGATGGAACACATAGATTTGAATTGGCTGGCCTTATGATTGTACTTATAGCAACATTCGGCTTCGTCCTGAGTATGATGATCACATTAAATAATAAACACAGATAACATATTCTATAATCTAAGCCTACTTAGCTGCATTACTTTTATATCAAGGTATGAAACAGCCGTATAACTCAGTGTAGAAGCGTACTAAGTCATTGAACTGTATATCCAGTCCGCACGATGGGAGTCACGAAAGTAGGAGAATAACTAATTTTCTCAACTTGCGCTGGTATATTACAGAAAATTCAATAGTAAATTAATTTGTTCAATTTTCATCCTTGTAGCTTCCTCCAGTGCTAAAAAACTGTTGAATCTGTTTCTTTATTTGCTAACAACGACTGTGCATTGAGTTGTGACGTCATATAACTCACATTAGCTATCTATATTAACTTTTCCAATTAAACACACTGAGATGAATTATTCGTTTCGTCAGAATTTTGCGTGAAAAGTTTGCATCTTTATTCAGTTTACTTGATCACCATGAGACGCTAGCCATATTTTGGAGACAAATGTTGCAATATATATGCAACACACACACACATATATATATATATATATATATATATATATATAGGTAGGACTTCAAATAAAGTTTGTTTAATTAGACAAGAAGATGCTTCGATGATGAAATATTGATAAAATGACTAGTGTCCATTTCAACATCTTTGATCTCAGTGACCAAACATGCAGTGAAACTGTCAAGATTAATAGTAACCGCGTGAACTTTATTTCTCTCTGCCTCTGCTACATATTTTTAGACTTAAGTTCCACTTAAAAGTAGAAACAGTTTCAACCAGAAATGTAATAAAGTACAGGACTCTGTCAAGACACAACATTGTGAGTGGATATATCACTGACCTACACTCTGACTATATCGATCTCATCGATAAATGGCGTTTCATACTTCCATACCTTGATCTCGTACCCTGCACTCTGAGATGCAGTGACGGGCGTGCAATATGTTTAGAAGTGTTTTTTACGCCTATGTAATCTCTACAGACTTGTTGTGAGTGCATGTTCGGACTCACGTGTTTGTAATTTTGCTTGTACTCATTCCACTACAAGATGATAGACTTTTACTCGTCCTCTTACATAAAGTCAAGCATTGCTACAATGTCGCTGGCGTTTTTTGCTAAGTACGCCTGGAAGATTCCTTTGTCATGACACCCCGTGCATGGGATGCCGTCCTGAAGGAACGGACTGGGAAAATACTTGTTCATGTAGGGTGGCTACCGTGGCTAAGATTTAAAACTGTGCTATTTTGGTAAAGCTTTGAATTGATTATAGAATATTTATACTTTGGGGCTCGCTCTAATGGGAGGGATTTTTTGAAGGTGTCTTAGATGCAAAATGCATTGTGCCATCCACGGTAAATATTTGAACTGATCATACATAGCCTGTAGGAATTCTCTTTATTTCTTTCAGACTGCGTCATGGTAGGCCTTCTCGGTACGCTACTGGCAAATGCAAAATTTTTGTTCTTCCCTATGAAAAAAGATGTGGCGGTGTACTCGTACTTGTATACTCATAACCATTGACGCGTTTCTTGTATTTATGACAATACACTAAAAGTGTGTGTCACAGTTCTAGATACCTTAACTTATTTTGTAATTTTTATCTAGAGATTTTCTTTGTTGTTTGTAATGTAAACATTGAACTAAATAATTATGCTTTGACTGAGGAGTATAATATGCAGCTTGTAAACTTTTTTTCAGGATTGCAAGTTAACCTTTCGGGCGTTCACTTGAGAACTTAAATTGTTGTAACTGAAGGAACTTTGAAGCAGTATATTCGATGTTACTTTATACTGTTTCACTACTTTAAGCAGAATCTTGATACTCAATTTTAGCCGGGCGTTGCGCGCTATGGCATGCATTGTGAATAAAACTTCTTGAATAAAAGTTTTACAGTAAACCTAACCACCTCTTTCACAATTTGAGTAAAATAATGTTGGCACTTGCGTTAATCGACAAACCTCCCTAACTATATGATTTTCATAGATCAAATATACACGTGTTTCGCCGCTGGCAGTATTTTGTACACGTTGCGGACAGCTATTCTGCTTCTCGTATATACACATATAGGGTTTATAGTAATGTATTGAGGAATAGCCCAAAGAGGTCTAAGAAGAAATTCTATTTAAAAACAATCACATAACATAAGAAAACAAGTTTCTTGAGTAACATTATCCTAGGCGGTCAATCTTTGCTGCGTTGTAGACGGTACTTATTCGTAACCTGAGATTTCTTACGTTAGATATAGAGACAATTTTATCCAAGTTCTAGCCTTAACTTTCCTTAATACCTTCATCTAATTAGGCCACTTACGCATTGGTGATAAGCATAAATTGTGGAATGCACTTGTCATTATTGTTAGTGTCCGTAAACAATTAGTGCAGCCTAACTGTGTACGAGAATCACAGATTTAAGTGCTGGACTGATCATCGGTGTTCAGTATCGGTATAAGCCGATATCACCCATTCTCGTCCAGTAAAGTATCGGTTAAATTTACCTTAAAAGAAGGGCTCAAGCAAACATTTACTTTTCATATGTGAAAGAAGAACTAAATCTATGCATTCTGGTGAAACTTTCATTCAAATCGGACGTGTATTACTCGAGATATCAGCAAAAGAAGTTACTGCATTTGTGACCCAACGTGAGCTTGAGGCAAATGGGAGTTATATCACTAGGCAGCTCCCTGATATCACTTCCTCACATTCATAAGGAATGCTTTGTTTCCTTTGTTTTGTCAGTCTGTTGTGCTGACCTTGAAGTTAATAGGGATAGGACCTCCCGATGTGGAATGTGAAGTTTGTAATTTTCCCATGCCTCTTATGCAATCACATTCCGATAACATTTGATTGTTGAGCAGAAAATTGGTTATTACGTTTAAAGAAAAACAAAGGGCTGCTCATTAATGTGAGGCTATGACATCATATGTGCTTGCTTCAAGTTTACTTTCTGTTGAAAATGTGACAACTTGATCTGCTAATATCTTGAGAATAACACGTCGGATTTCAACGGGAATTTTACCAGATTGCTTAGAATAAGTACCCCTCTAATAAATCAAAACTTGATTTGAGCTTAGACCCTTCTTTTAAATACCGGTACTGCCTTACCGATATTTCTCATCCTATACTTCATAAAATGTTACATTATCTATGTATGCTTGACTGTAAGTTCTTCTTTTGACCAATGAAAAAGATGTGTTTGCCCTGGTACAAAACAGGAACCTGGTAAATGCTACATATTGCTTAACTTTCCTTGATATCGGTATCGGATCGGTATCAGGCGATATTGAGAAGTGAAATTTCGGTATTGGTAATATCGGCTACTTGCCATATCGGTACAGCACTAGTGAAAACACTATATCCAATCGTCTTCTATATCCAACGCGTCTACAATACAAGTTTGTCGAATATTACACCGATATAGGCCAACCAAGTGCGGTTGCAGGATATTTATTAAACTCATCATCCTTTCTGTTTCGGACTGTTTATGCTATTATATTTTCACGAAAAGTTCAGTTATGATAATTATTTGGTCCATCCTGGAAGGGCAGAATGCGTAATAAATAGTTCCCCAATCTGGTACCTTCAACACAGGCATATAATGTGGTTTTCTACCTTCCAGCCGGTTGGCCAATACGTGAGTACTTCCTTGATGCCTTCTACGCCGGATATTGCTAACCATTCAGGGAAACTGAACCCCAGGTATGAACGCAACTACTGGAAGAAATGTGTGAACGTTATAATTTATGAGGTCTGCAAGATGCAGACATTGCATGATTAGTGAGAGTATGTTCTTTCCTACCGTTGGTACAGGCATTCGCTTTCCAGTGTAGGCTCCTACACTGTGTCTGGAAGGAGAGTATGTCCGGAAGTATAGAAGAATACATTTAGTTAAGATTAAGAAGCTTTCCAAGAGGTCTCCCGTATACTGATTAAATTCCAAACATGTCTGTATTTTACTCCAGGTAGCTGTTTGTGCTAAAAACGTCGAAATCGTTATTGGAAGGAGTCACAGAAGTTTAAACTAATGTTTGTAGTTTATGCAAATAATTAACTTAAATTATATATTTTCACCTGATACACAAATACAATTTCAAATACAATTTGCCACATTGTGCACATTCTGTTTGTGTTTCATTATTCAAACTATTGATGTTATACATAAATTCGAGCTTGGTGAACAAAATGATATTATCTGTTATACTAGTCGCTAGTTACCTTTGTGTTTTAGGAGATGATTTGGAGCATAAAGATGTAAACTGAGATATTATTGTCATTAATTAAATCAGAGTTGAACGTTGCATCGTAACGTAATGAGAATATCTCATTTTAGTGTAATTCTCATTTTGGTATATAACTTAGAACTTGCCATCTCCAGATAAAGCCAACACACTGGCTTCGTTCGTGGCCATTCTATATTCTTGTTCATGGTTTGTTCCTAAGGTTTGTCTTGGCTGAGAAATTACTCTTGTCCTAATAACGATAAAATACAACCAGTATCGATGGAATGTCTTCCTGTATGGGGCCTAAAGGTCCCATCATGCAATGAGAAAGAGCTTGCTTGTTCGGTAGAAGGTGCTGCAATTACTTGTACAAGCCTCTAGCTCTTTTTGTGTATGTAATAATTGTAAGAGATTTGTGTTTTGTCTTTCTCACATATCATGTCTAAGTCGATATGTCGATTTGATGTCAGAGCTTCTCCAGAATCACTGGGGATTTTAACTAAACTAAATGAGCATACATTTGTACGTATGAGTAATGCCAATTCAGCAAGCCAAGTTGCTTATAATCCTAATGCTGCTAAAAAGCTTATATAATTTGACATTTCAAGACATCTTTTGTAAAGTAAGTATGTCCACAAACTTACACTTTGGCATATGTATCTGCATTTCTGCTTGTGAGCACAGTGCCATACTTATACCCATGAACGTTGAAGTTTAGGATGACAATAGCACAGAATTGTTAAATCAAAGCAGAAAAATTATACTCAAATCCACAACAGTGTGCTCACATACACTTTACGTAGACATAACCCCCCTAAACTGATACAACACTTCAACTAAAAAAATCAGTGATGCAGGAAATGGGCAAAAACTAAGATGTTTATCCTTTCCTGTCAGTCGTTATTTAAGATTATATTAGTAAACTTAACCCTTCTTTTAAGCAACCCTTATCCCACAACACGCCTCATCCCAAAAGAAGAATTTGCTTGTTCACAAATTAATCTGCGGTATAGTATTGATTTTGCTTTGAGCCACTTATCGCAAACCTAAATTAAGTTATTAATTTTTCTGTTATAGAGGAACATTTTTAACAAACGTGAATAAACAACCAGGGGAACGAAAGGTCTTCTATTTAACTTGTTGCTAATGGTACTTAACTATACATTTAGATAAAGATGTTAGAAACTGCTTCTTCAAAAATACAATTAGGTTGACCTCGAAATAAAAAATTCCAATGGAGATTATTATTATTTGTGGTCCTATGGGCTTCTGGCCTTTTTCCATATAGGTCTGTATTCATCGTTGCTTTACGTCATTACTAATGGCAAGCAACGGCGATGCAGAATTACTAAGACTGATATTTTATGTGGATTAATATACATCTAATATACTCGGGGTACTTCTGTGGAAGTTTCATCTCTTCTTGACACACCAAGGTAAGCTAACTCCCTCTAAAGAAAAGAAAAAGTCTTCAAAATTGACATCTACCACAAGAGGAGAGTTTTTTCAATGGAAGTCTCTGGAAAAACTTCGTTCCCTGAGTAATAGATCTCTTAGGCAATGGATGCTGAGAAAAAAATCATTCGAGATTTTCTCGTTTAATCATTTTTCGGCGATGATTTGTGCGTTTTAACATCTCTCGGTTGTTTATACCAAAGGAGGGATCATATTGCGAGAGTTAATCGCTCTGCAACACCAGTAAATGCCTTTCCGATTGGATAGATATTGTTACCGTTTCAGAAATATAGAAAATTACTGTGCTACCCTTGAACATTTACGGAAAGTACAAACTATAAGAGCTGATAGATGATATGAGTCTGTCTGTAGTAGGACTAGGTAGGTTTATTAGAACGTAAAATCCTCTAATATTAATGTAAGTTAGAGTGAAAGTCGTGTTCGAAATACCGCTATTAAAAGAAGAAAATACTTTCAGCTTTCGATAGGAACAAACGAACTACTGCCACTATAAAATGAAAACATGGTCAATCATTTACAGTATCAAACATTTCAAATTGGTGAAAATGCTGTTTTAATTGAGTATTTAGTTCTTCTCTGAATATAGGCTTCATTAATTGAAGCTTTTGTGATAAAGTGTGTTTAATTAACCACAGAAACTTCGTATAGAATTGTTGATAAATTTTAGCATATAGTTTAAACGATTTCATTTGCGAATTAAAAACAGTCACAACTAATCTCTAATATCTTTTTTCGAATTTAAAATTGTTTGACATTAAACGCGTAGATAAATTTTCTGCCATTTATAGTGGAAACAGCGGTTAAACAGAAATAAGAAGTATAAACGGTAGTTAAAACTCTTCAATGTTTAAGTCTCATAACATTTTAAATATTTATAATGCAAAATGTATACCAGTTTGCCTCATTATTAGCATTTTTCGAAAGTGCGTGACTGCTTACTTACTCTTGAGGTTTCCACCCTATGAAGGATATTAAAAAACCGTAAAATAATATTAAGATGGTCCTGCATGGCTCAATGAAAAGGGAAGTTTTGTGCTGCAATCGGTATTTTGCACCTACCAATGACAGCATGTCTGCAACTGGTTCCATATATTCTTTCATTCAAAGAGCATCTCTTCATTAATATTCCAACGCATTGGATAACATGCATCTATAAAAACCGCTCCCAGCTTTCTTGGAGTAGGACTCCTTAAAGCAGTAAAATCCTCTCTTTTATGAAGTTTTATCTTAAAGCTCCATTACCCTTAACATTAGTTTTCATCGGAAAAAGGACATAAACAGTTTACAACCTGTTTTAAATAAGGAACAAATGGTAGAAGCAAGGTACTCGTTATTGTAGTCTGTCGGAGGAGCTCAAATGGTTACAACGAAAGCTGGATTAGGTTTCATCAAGATTTCTTGGCGGTTAGGTCGTAAGAAATGATTTCAAGAACTCATTACCTCATTGGCTCCACTGTTTTTAAGTTTCAAGCAGATCTGTGGGTATTGCTGTCTCGTGCCCTAGATGATATCTGTTCCGGAAGTGACATTCACATGAGAGCTTTCTGAGAGAAGAAATGTATTTTTAATTCAAACAGTCTTGCCACTGGCATGCTTGTTGCAGCTAATGTAAATGGAACATTATACGTTACTCGTTCTGCAAAAAATTGCTATCAAACAGTTTAAGAGTTTAAAATCTCAGTGTTAAGAAGTGCAAGCTGAAATATCATCTCCATTAAAGATGATCCTTTATCAAGATTTTGTTATCATTTAAATTTCTAAAAGGTTCCTAAAAGGTACAAATATGATAAAGAAAAGCTCGTTTACCCGTGTTACTGGGGTTAGACCGGTTAGATCGGTTAATAGTTTGATTTATAACAAACTGTAATACCCTGGTGTACGGTAAACAGCCAACGGTTCCAATTAAAAACCTTTTGCCTTGTACTGGTTCGGGGATTTGCAACAAATTCCTTAACCCGTTCCAATAGTTACTTATATATGTTGTTGCACTTTGTCCAAAATTAATGACCCCATGTCTTCATCAAATCTGTTATTTCTACATTTTTTAAGAGTCTGTTTTTGTGCAAATTGTGTCAGTACCCCCGCACAAGGGTCCACACGTTGCTGATGTTGTGATACTTCAGATGAGTCATCTGTGCAACATATTCATGTTAAACTCACCACTTCACTGAGTCAGTATCACAAGTCCTCTGATTTTTCGGTCCCTTTACACTTCGTTTGCCATTACTCAAAGTGTTGTATTCTCGTCACATGAGTTAATCGGAACACTGTTATCTAATAATCCATTTCTCGAGTTTATAACTTGTAACTTGTAACCCCTGTTTGATGATCTAAGGAACTCCTATTTATGATGTAACTATACTTGTTCCTCGTAAGACTAATGTACCTACTTTAATTGAGTTGAACAACACTCATTTTTTAACCCACGTTCCTGCTAAGTCACTATGTCGCAACTTGAAGGGGGAGAAAAAGGATTTCATTTGCTCCTGAAATTATTACAATGGATTTCAGAAGGCAATTATCCACCAAAGAGTGAATTTTTGAGTACAGTTTTAGTCATGTTTCTTTCAGCTACAGCTCTTTCGGCACCAGCATAGGCGAATGAGGTGGGAAAGAAGAAACTGTACCTCAGAATGGTGGACAACCTAATTCAGTCAGTATCGGCAGAAATGTGAAAGCAAAATCCTTTTAAAAGGCCAAAAGATTTGGGAAAAAGTTGTGTCACCCAAAACACAAGAACAAAAAGGTCACAAACTTTAATAGGCACCAGAAAACACCCAAAACACCAAAGCATTTTGGTCGCATGTGATCGCTTGATACGTAAGCTACGTGAACAAGCTCCACATTTAGTACATCACTTGTTCAGATAGTGGTTGTTGCATAGAGAAAGCACTGTTTCACATAAATGAGTCCTTATCACCTTTATTTATATTGTTGCACTCATTTCACATGAGTTCGTATCAACATTACTCATATTGTTGCTCTCATTTCACATGAGTTCGTATTAACATAACTCATATTGTTGCACTCACTATTCACGATTGAGTCCGTATCTCTATCTTGCATGTTGTTGCACTCACTCACGTAAACGAGTCACGTGACTTTGGCAGTTTGATCACCTCATATGTACACTTTTCTCTTTTGCAAGGTACTACACTGACAATCAAACCAAAGGACATTTGTTTCCCCAAACGAGCTGTAACAATAAACTGTCACTTTTGAGTGACCAGTTTCCGGACATAGATTTTGACGTAGTAGTGTCTGGACCTGCCAATAATTAGGTACCGTTATCTTTGGGTACAAAAGAGGAAAAAATCAAATGCTTTCTTAACAGGCAGGAATCTGTAGCTATCATTACCGCAAAAGGTCAATATGTAAATAATTGTTAGATGCGTGGGTCAACTGATATGTTTATTTATAATAGCCTACTATACAAATCTACTAGGTCAGAATTCAAGCGCCTTTGTTGCGAATGAAAAACAGGGCGGTATAGTTGATGTCAGTAATAACATAGAGGCTCAGTTTCCCTTCCTCATACAATTATGAAATTTTGTCTTGACTTACAACTCTTTCCTGAAATCCTTAGTAATTGAACAAAAGTTTGATTACCCATCAAAATAAATGTAGGGAGATGTGATCATCTCTCGTAAATTATTTCATGTTACGTATCATCCTGGTGGGAGTGTCACGTGGAATCACTCGCCTTTCGATATTTCATCTCCGTAAAATTGTTTATTACTCACTGTATTACGATCGCGAAGAGTATAAACAAAGTATGTCAAGGGCCATTACCCACGGCATATTATGAAGCATTGCCTTGCCATCACACTATACCAAACACCAGCAGTACGCTTAACTCCTATACCATAACCTAGTCACTTAAAGCGGTCGAGTGGTTCACTTAATCAAAAGATTGGCTTCTTGTAACGAAAGAAGAAGGAAATGCATAATTTGAAATTCACTCATACATTTACTTTTTCCTCCCTTGTTGGATTTCATTCTTTCTACTAAATTAAATAAATTAAAATATCCCAACAGCTCGTTTGACAAAGTTTTTACAATACTTTGCTGTGGATGTATGAGAGAGTCTCAGTACCGTATAAGCTTACGAGTGAAAGTTGTTTTTGCCAATAACTCGTTTAGCAAAAAACGGCGATTGATAAAATGAATGGTTACCTCTACGATAACTGACAAGTTTCGCGATTGCTTCTCTAACATAACTTCAGACTTGTCAAAGCAAATGTGTTATGATGTAAACATAAAGCAGATCAAGAAAAGAAATAAAAACAACTGGGTAAATTCATAACAAGGATAACTTCAAAAGGGCAGCTAATATGTGTCTTTGTTCATGATAAGGCTCATGTGCATATACTACAAACGATGAACACATCCAATTATAGATGAGACGTTGGTTTAATAATAAAAATTGTGAAGATTATAAAATCTGATTTTGCTAGCCATAGTGCCAATATGTTCAAAAGCAAAATCTTACAACTCTTTCACTGGGTTTTGTTTTAACATACTTTTAAAGCTTTTTGGTACAAAACTTATTTAAATATCCCTGTGGTCCACATAATAACACGTCATCTAAAGAGATTATAACCTAAAGAATGTTAGTAGATGCATCAACTTCACCCTGGACAAGACTTGAAGAGACCATATAATACCATTGTAGGTATGTTTCAATTGTGCCAGCAAACAGAGAGTGGAAAGTTATTTACATTTAGGTAAACAGTTTTTTCTTTCTGTTTAAGTAAGTTTCCTTTTAATTCCCGCTTTGCAAAGAGAACACAATCCTTTGAATTTACTATCAATTTCGTGATTCAAATGTCCAGGATAATTTCCAAATTAAGAGATGATACAGTCTTGTAGTACCGTAATTTTTCAGATATATTTTCTTCAAACAATCCCGGGGGAGGGGGGGGGTGATAGCTCATAATCTGATCCTTTCAATAATTCCAAATGTGTACCGTGAGTTTAAACAACTTGTCTAGAGAAGAAATTGACATTGTTTTGTGTCTGAGTAGAAACAACAGTAATAATATTTAGGAGAACGACACCAAACGATCGGAACATCAGGTATATCCGCCTTCCCTACCGTATTTACTGAATTTCGAACAAACAAGAAAAGCTTCTGAAAGCAATATGAATAATGTATAAAGTAAAAAAAAAAACCGTTTGAGTTAACTAACCACCTGGCAAGTTAGCGCAGTGGATTACAATCAGTACATTAAACATTTCTTTACCCGATTATTCCCTCTGATCCATCCACATAACTACCATGAAAATTTTCTAAAGCTATGTACAATCTGTTTTCTTACAAATATCATTCTTCACCCTCCCCTACTGATCTTCTTTACGTGACACTAGTCGTCATTGAAAATTTCATTTAAATTAACCTCATATACAATGGCACTTTGTCAACCTTTTTATCTACACATGTGAAACCCATACACTTCTTGTTCATGCTGATTTAATGTATGGAAAGTTATTTCTAGTTAAAATGCTTTTACGGCTTTCAAATCTCGGACAACGCCAATCCTTCTACATCAATTAAAAGGTCCCGGGATATCTGTGACGGAGTTCAAGTGGTAACAATAATAAAAAGATGAGGAAATTCACCAAAGTAATGTTTGTGAGAGCAGTCGATATAAGCTGTAGAGGAAGGGTTCAGTTTAGTGCACTGAAATGTATATGACATGTAGAAAAGATAGAAAAAGTATTGTTTCAGTTTCAGTTAATTTCGATCTCTTTATGCTGTGACGTTTTGGTAAGACAATAGAGACCATTTTCCTTGACAGTTAATTATACTACGGCTAAAATGGGACTATAATACAACTTAAAACCTATATGAATAGTAACCAATGAAGATAATACGTAAAAGGTGAGAAAATCCCAAAACAAATGGTTGACTTTCTGTGTTTTACATAAAGAGGTTGATGAAGAACGGCGAACAATATTTATTGAATCAAAGCAGGGTGTCTCCGACACGGGGTCACGTCTCTGAATTTTACTTACATGGGTTTGTATACACTAAATTTTTATTTCTCAATAACCTTTGAAATTGTAAGAAAAAACGTTCAAATTTTGCTCAGTCTACACATATAAACAATAATTTAAAAACAGATAACGACAGAAGGAACTATCGTTAAATTGCTCTTGATTCAAAGAAAATTTTTCATAAAGTAAAGTCAGTGAGCTTGGTTAGTGTAATATTTTTGAATCGATAGCTTTTCTTTGACATCAATCTTTTTGACTGACTTAAGGTTAAGCCTTACCCTTTAAGACGTGGTTCATCCTGAGTATGAGTTATATCATACTATTCAAATAGTTGTAAGTTACTTACGTCAAGGATATTTTCCAAGAAACTCCTACAGTAAAACCATGACGAATGTTTATAATTTGTCCTGTTTTCTTAATATCGTACTCTAATTTTTAGTTTGGAACCTCATTTGGAATTAATTAAAACTATCTAAATATCTTTCAAAATACTCCTATATTAAACTACATGTGACTACACAGTTCCAAGAACACAAGAACAACTACGTCAATTCAGAGGTTACGTACATGTTCATACAAATGTTTGTCATTACAGTTATTCCTAACATTCAATGTGTATAAAAACTGTATAGTTAATAGCAAAACTTATGCAGTTATTGGCCAAAGAATTATAGATACTCAATGTTAACTACATTAAAAAATATTATTTAGACCCAGAAACAAAATGAAAGTTAACATTAACAAACAGATCATTTACATGATTGATTTAATTATTTAGGTTTAAAATATGAACAGACGCTCCGTGAAGGTCCTCATACTGCATGTTACCCGGATCAAAAGAAGATGGGTATTTCTTTTTAAACATTGGAAAACAACTTGTTTGATTTCTCCCTCATTATGCTCTCATTGAGGGAAGGGAAGGGAAGGGAAGGAAAGGGAAGGGAAAAGAAGAGAAGAGAAGAGAAGAGAAGAGAAGAGAAGAGAAGAGAAGAGAAGAGAAGAGAAGAGAAGAGAAGAGAAGAGAGAGAGTTAACACGAGACAAAGTTCTAGAAACTTCCCCGCCAAAGTTATATATCCACCTAGAAATTTTTACACAACATTTCGGTTGCCTACGCTTTGTATGTACCTGTCATTTTCGAGTGTACTCACATAACAAATAAGCTACTTCCTCTCTTGCCTATCGACACACCCACTACACAGAACCAACAAACGGATATTTTTATCCTTTCATCAAGTGATGGTCAGTTCTTACCACACACAAAGAATTTAAACAAAATCTTCTTAATTATGCACTCAACACTCGACGACTCTGGTCTACAAACATAATTACCTTCTCAACTTGTTATTGACCGTTGTAATTCGCCGCCAACCCTTCTGGGCTCTTCTGAAAATTTGTTACCACATATAATGACAGATTCCCAGCCATTTGTAAATAAGTGTGAGGACAAAACCATAACTGATTTAATGAATGTCCGGGTGGTACTGAGAGATGCCTAGCATCGTAGGAATGCGTATATGATGCACAGGCGATGGCTCTCATTCTCTACTCTTCTCTTTAGACTTGTGTCCAAGACATCTTCTACATTGCTGGATAATTGTAAAATACGAGCACGTAATGACTTCCGTTTGCTCGAGTTGAAAAACCCTACTTCGTGCTTTTAATTATTAGCACAAGTCATAAATAGTTTGTACTTCCAAAATCAAACTGTCTTCCCTACCCCTCTTTCTTACACCCGCATCTTTTGTAAAAGCTCATCACATAACCCGTAACAATAGCAGAGTTGCCATGCCGCCTTAAGGTGCTTAATGTGATAATCGTGTTTGTAACTTGCTGAAGTAGAAGAGACTCATGATACCGATCAGATGATCTTTTTAAAAAATTAAACTTCCACGAGTTTAGTAAACTTTTTCTAAAGGAAAGTGAAATAGTCATAGTTTGAAGTCTTAACCCGTAGGACATTTACAGTTTACTAGATCTCTTTCCCTGCTCTATGCATAGAAAACACCTGTGCTATCTTGCAAACTCCTAAATATTTAGGTTAAACAAATTTTGCAATGAGAAGGACAAGAAAAACAATTATCCACAATTTCATATTTGAAATACTGAGTTTGGCCAACAAAACTTATATCTGTCAAATCTTCGATTAAGTGAGTTTTTTCAAGAAGGTCTCCAGGTATTGGAAGGAATAAAAATCACTTACCGACTATGCAAAGCCTATGTTGTGTTGTGAACATCATTTTCTATTCTTTCACAATATCTTTTGGGCAAATAAAGGGCCTATTCATAACATGTGAAACGTTTTCAGGCATCACAGTTGTTCAACGACCTTTTCCCTGACCCCAATCATTGGTGTAAGATTTAAACTAACTTGCATACATCACCTCTCTCCGTAGGCAGAATTACTAGCCCCAAAAATTAACTTAATTGCGTTTTATCCTTCGAGTAGTTCATCCACCTCCGATACACGGTAGCTAAATATTCTGGAATTCGATGGTTGCGTTAGGGTTCAATCGACGAGCGTTCAAACTACATTTATTCCCTGCTAAATCAAAGTTTACTTTTAATTTGGTGTCGCAAAGGCTGTTTTGAAATTTAACCATTTAGTGTAAATTCACGGTGAAATTGAAACATTGTTTGGTAGTTACTTCACCCTAAGTGTTACTGACTGGGTAAATTTAAGACAGCATGAAGGATTTCACAGCTATAGCAGACAAGTTAGACTATGAACAGCCTGCAAGGCATTCCAGAAAGGGAGTGAAATCTTTTTGATACCAGATATGATTAAGCAAAGAAATCTGCTTTCGCAATTTAACCTGTACTCTTATTGCAGACAGGAATATCGTATAGAGCTTCGTAAAGATATATGGGTTTAAACTTATTTCATGAAACAATAACTGGTCAATGATAGTTTGGATGCTAAACCTACGACATATATACCTCCATGCAAATAGCTTTCATTGTCATGTCCTAAAACCATCTACTACCATAGAAGGCAGTGAATTGTTCCTATTTAATCAAAGTTGTGACTCCACACGAACAAGGTGTAATTCTACTTTAAAACTTAATACAAAGCACAACGCAGCAGAGTATAACCGTGGCTTGATTATTGTATTGACTGAAAATTGTAAGTTTTACGTGATTCTATAAAATATGCGTTTGAAAACAGTTTTGTTAGTGTTTAACCAATATGTACTAGCCTTTGAAAATTATATAGTAAGGTGAGGTATGATAACACAGGGTTTAAAAGAATAGTCCCGACCCAAATTTTTGTTTGATATGTTAAAGAGGAACATATTCTAAGCAATCTGTGAAATTTTCATTCATTTCCTATGTTCGGTTCTTGAGACACATTTTCTACCAAAAGTGAACTTGTAGCAAGCAGGTGTGACGTAATGGCTTCACATTGAGGACCAATGTTTTGTATTTCTTTATTTTACATCATATTGTTTTGACCTTGGATTGATTAGGGTGTCTATCTTGCCCCTAAGGCATGAATGTTTTAAAAATTCCACCTCTCAGGATGCATAAATGGTATGAATATTTCCGAGTTTTGTTGTATAAAATTGGTAGTAAATTTTAAAGAAAAACAAAACATTGCTCTTCAATGTGAAGCGATGACATCACAGCTGCTTGCTTGAAGTTCACTTTTGGTAGACAATGTGTCAACTTTAATTGCTAATATCTCCAGAACCGAACATGGGAAATGATTGAAAATTTCACAGATTGCTTAGAATATGTTCCTCTTTAACATATCAAACTTAAATTTGGGTCTGGACTATTCTTTTAAAGTTCACCACTTTATAAAAGTGTCAGTAATGGGTGACTAGTATATGCTCAAACATCTTAGTGATATTGTAAGAGCTTTTAACAAGTAGCCATTGGAAAGGAACAAAAGAAAATTAATTCAACAGAAGCTGCTCAAGTTTTGCCCCATTTGAAAGTACGGAAGCACTTTGCTTTATATCTTTAATCTATCACCCATATCTGATATTTTAAATCCCATTAACCGCTAATACCAATCGCAAACCGCCAAAAATGTGCATGTTTTACATAAATCCATTGCTTATTGCACATTATAGTTGTCATCACTTCTTTAAGACTCTTACTAAGGCGTTAAAGAATCCTTTTTGTCTTTCAGTTGTCTTAACAGCATACTTACAGTACCTATCACACATTAATGACCTTTGTTTGAAGTGTTAACATCGGTTGTGAGTATCGGCAGCTCAGATCGATTTCACCAACACCGTCATAACATCGATATAAAGAGTACACGGATTTTGGTGCGATAATAGTCAAACTTTGCATTGTTTATGGTAATAAATCCTGTGCATGCCTGCCAACAAGCTGAAAATGAAAGTCAGTTTAATGTTACTTGGAGGAACCCATCTAAACGACAAGTACAGGTTATATACATGACAACTTTCTTTGACAGAAGATTGCCCTTAGTTTACTAAACCTCCATCATCCATGCATTGGAATCATGTTACGGACATATAAATCTGATCATTGGCTATAATATGGACTATTATATACCAGATGAACATATCGTACTTCCACTACTCCTTTTTACTTATAGGTTTTTTTTCTTTTAAATCCAAAAAGTGTGAAAGCGACTGTATGGTCTAAGACCAAAATTACAAACATCACATTCTCCAAAACGTCTCATAGATTGTGCAAAAATGGTACAAGTTTCATTGAAGGATATTAATCAATGTTTCTTACCCATCTTATCAACATATCAATGGCATTTACTTAGTTACTCTCTGAAGACTCCATACTTTGTTACTACCGTGTACAAACCTTTCTGGATGACTACACGTCTTTCCCATAAATTGGTAACCATCTATATGTTGGTACGGTCCATTCACAGTTGTTAGCGACATTCGCTAAAAGTTAATGGCATTTAGTCAAATAGCGTTATTACATTTTAGGTGAGCCTTCATTTCTGAAGTAACTGACTAGAGTATAAGCCAGTTCACAGTTCGAGTTTATGATATTATAATGTTATGATAATATATGATGTCAAAGGTCAAAGGGGTCCAAACACGGATACGTACTGTACGAAAAGCGTGTAAGAAACTTTTTGAAAGCTCACCTAAAGAAAGTGCTAATACTGGTAACACAAAACTTCACAAATATTGCCCCTATACATAGAACAATAGAATCATCAAAAATGTAACGAACTGGTTCAGTTTTCGAAGAGTTACAAGAGTCTGAGTGAAGTCTGCAACGCTATGGGTAATCGTCTCGTGTACACCCTGTATACGTTTTCATTTTGGGCATGCGCACTGGTAACTGTGAACGGGCTTATTTGAAAAGCGTCTGTCAGTCTGTACAAAGTCAGAAAAGATTGTTAACGCTGAGAATGTTTCCTTTAGAACATAAACTACTGAATTTGCCTCAAAAATATTACTTTTGTAGAACACATAATGGTTTCTACTACAATGGCCTATTTGATATGGTTGTCATAACAAGATAAAATGACGCTTACAATGTATAACGTATAAAAATATTTCGCATCTGTTTTCTTTTAACATTTACTTGTAAAAGTTGCTGCCATTTTAAAACAATCTTCACATGACCACATTTACTATTATGTAGATGTTCTGAATCCAGTGTATATCTTCAAAAACGGCTACTTAATTGCCTCCAAAATAAGGTGGTTGCGTCAGCCCTTTATTATTGGGCTGAGAGTAGTGACTTTCTATTTTTACGCAAGGCTATATGAGGTAAAGTTGAACGTAAGAAATCTTTTATATGAATTTGGCAGCAGAAACAATATTGTGGAGCTGGACAGAATGTGTCTTGACAGGTTTTCTAGGTCAAAAGGCTCAATAATCACTAGGAAGACAAAAAAATAATGGTGTGTCAAATATTACACATTAGAGGTAACGTAAGTATTTATATGGCATAAATTTAACAACTCCATAACAAAAAATATTTTGTTTTATGACTAAAGAGAGCCACAGGCCTATATGATTAAAAATCGGGACATAAGCGTCTATTTCAAATAAGGGTGTCTACGTTTGCCCTTTTATTTTTTTCTTCAAATCACAGAATCCAAATTAAATTTAATGTAGCCTAACCGACCCATTTAGGGATAGCTCTTTTGACCTAGTCAAAATCACCCTCGTTCAAAGATCCTGCCATCTTTATTTGAATAACCTTTACAAATGTCTGAAAGTCTAAAAGAAACAAAATTAGAAAGCTAAAACAAAAGTCAACCAGCTAAATAGAGGGTTGAGGTTCTTCTTAATAAGATGTTTTGCAAGGATAATACAGGAGAGGTTTTGATTTTGTTGGCAAATCTCTTGCTTTAACCGATCGAATACTTCTCCTTTGAAAGGGATATCATTTACAACGAAAGGTGAACGTAATATAACCAGGGAGTTGCTCTTTGAATGGCAACTCCCTGATATAACTAGAGCGTGACGCTTGAACTGAAAAAGCAAAGTCTTGATGTTGTTTCAAGAAATGGCATATTATCACCGTACGCAGCTGTCTCATTGAACTATGGTTTGTAATTATCTAGTCCCATTAAGAGCCAGATTTGTTATCCTTTTGTATTTATCACTTGCAGCGCGACTCAAAACATGTGCATCAGTAATCGCGTGCTGTGAGGTAAAGCTAACAAAATTTCAGATCGTGACGCCATATAAATTTCAACCCAGGGTCCCTTGAAACTTAAAAATCATGTTATATCGCTGGTGAAAACAGCGTCTTCTGTCAAAATTGATAAGCATTTCGTCAAAAAAAAAAATGAAAACTCAAAGTTTGAGGAGGCAAACAGTATTTTTACATGGTACTTACATTTAAATTAGAATAAAAACCTATTTTGTTCTTTTGTAACATTCCACTTGCTTTTATGTAAAGTTCATTTGGAAGGCAAAACATTGTTTTATTCTTTGCCGAAGGCAAAGGGATTCTACTCAATCACGCTGCCGATTGTGTGTGTGGGTGCGGGTGTGTGTGTTTATACGTATATGCTCGTGACGCTTGGCCTTGTAAACACGATATTTCAAGATAGCAATGATAGATACTTCTTATACTTAGGATATAGTACCATCATATTAAGAGAAAAAAATTCTATTATTGTTGGATTAAGTCAAGGGCCACGTGAGGTCAACAGAGGTCAAAAACCGAAAACCTTGTAAACACAGTATCTCTAGGTAGGAAGTATGGATACTGTTTATAATTAGTATGTGGATGCATTACAGTCAGAATATGAACCCTTTTTGATTTTGGAAATGTCAAAGGTTATCTGAGGTCACACGGAATGGAAGAAGGAAACCCTTAAACTGCTTGTAAACACGATATCTCAAAATAGCAATAATGGGCAATCTTCATACTTGATTTATAACTTTATCATACTAAAAGGAAGAACCCTCTTTTTTCCATGGAGATCAGAGCTGATTTATGGTCATCAGAGGTCACAAACCGAAAAAGCACGATATTTCCAAGACAGAGATGATGGATCCTTTTCATCCTTGGTATATAGATACATTATTTAAAGAGAGAGGGAACCTCACTGGTTTGTTGGAGGTCGAAGGTCATATGGGGTCATCAGAAGTGAAACTACAAAAAGCTGGTACACCAAATATACATTGGCGGTGCCTTCAAAATTCAAATTTGAATTACATAATTATGAACACGTTTTAGGAATGCTGTGACTATAGCATGGTTATAAATACTTCATGCTTAAAGAGTTCTTGATGGCGTTATGAATTATTGCTCGATTTCACAAACAGATGGTCCGGGTTCGAATCCCTCCTAAGACAGGTTCTTTTCTTCATTGTTTTGTGTTTCAATTTTTGGTGGGGTTCAAAGTTCATGTGAGGTCAGCAGGGGTCAAACTGTGAGCACATCGTAAAAACTGCTATTGTCAAGAAATTTAAATTTGAGGAATGAACTTGAGTGCTACAAAGTACCCCCTTTCGGCAAGGAATCACTAAGGTTTCGGGCTTTCTGTTTAAGATTACTTAGAAAGTAATATTTTGTTTACAGGCAAACCCGCAAACACCTTCTCGAATCCCTTCTTAGACACTTTTTTCATTTTTAATTTTTTAATTTTTGGTTTTGTTCAAAGGTCATGTAAAGTCAGTTGAGGTCAAATTGTGAAAAAATCGTAGAAAATGTTATAGCCAATAAATATAAATTTGAGGATGAACCTCAATATACTGACAAGCAGTATAACGTTCATATCAGTTAACGAAAGAGAATGGTCCTAAGTGGCACACTAAAGAGGTGGTTTACTAAACATAGTGTTTTCAAACTATGCTAAAGTTAGTACAATTTTCTATTCAATACAACTTTCATAAACAAATTTTCTGAAAGGAAAGGAATTTAACTTTCTCCTCTCATTAAATGCCGAATGCGTTGAAAAAATTTTCAGAATGATTCACAAATTTTACATAGGTTTCTCAACCATGTGATAGAAACATCCCGTGGCATTCAAACCGTGATTCAAAGACATTTATACGATACAATTTTTTTTTCAAAACACCGTGCACATGCAAGCATAGATAAGTAACCAAACCTTGGTCTTCACTACGAAAAATTCTGACAATTGTGATGTTTCATAGTTTTATAGGTTCAATCATCAAAATTTTGACAATTTATATACAAAAAGAATTTTCGAAACTTCTGAGGGACATGTGAGCTAGACTTATAGGAAATACTAGTATATCCTGGTGAGCTTTATATGCACACACTGGGCGTTCACTTTAGCGCCTACACTCATGACATTACGACGCATTGTGGAAATTGCAGTGTATGCCAACGGCGTAGGAAGCTGTTCAAGAATGGGGGCTGAACCTTGTTTCGGATCGCCGTCCTGGGGGAGGGGTCTGAGGGGAGGGGTGTCCCCCTCCCCTTTGGAAA